>JALHCA010000225.1:0-23724 GCA_024340505.1 Tolypocladium nubicola
GCCGGCCGGCCGGTGCCCCGTGACGGCGACGCTGGAATGGAACGGGGGGGGGGGGGTGGATGCATGGCGTGGATGGGCATGGGGTTGATGAGTTGGCGGGCGTTCTGTGGGCGGTTTGGGGGACCATGTCGTGCTGTGGAGCGGATGGCGGGCGGGTGGTGCTTTGCGGTACTGACGTCGTACGAGGATCGGGATTGCTGTAGATGAAGGGTAAGCGTAGGCAGAGACGTCGTATATGAGTAGCCGTTGTGAAATCCGACGCGGCTGTCACGGGTCACGGCCAGCTTGAATGTCATGTCGGCTCCTTGCCGCCGCCGCTGCCGCTGCCGCCTTACCCGCGCCGAGCTGAGCTGAGGCTGTCTCTCCGCGGCGGGATCCATGCTGGCGGTGCTTGCCTGCACGCAGAGTCGGTTCTGCCGCGGGTGTTTGTCTCTGCTTTGCTTCTTTTGGCGATGCGATGGGGCTGGGTGGTGGCCGGGCCGGATCGGCGGACCCACCGCCGGGAGGTTGAGATGGGCTTGATCTGTCAAGTCGTATGTCGTCGGGGCAGGTGTTTCCTGCTGAGCCAGCCGTGGCAAGCGTCGTGGCGCAGACGGCTCTGTCCGGACGATGAGAGCAGATGTAGGTATGGTCAGCACGGAGTACGAGGACAAATGGCAGTCGATGGACTTCCACGTTGGCTTGCTCAGCAGGTGGGATGCTTGTTCATAATCAAGATACACGCTCACACCGTCCATCCTGCACTACCTAGTTCAAAACGCCTTTGCATGCTACCCATATGCCTGGTCAAACAAGGCGAGAAACGCCATCACGGATAGTCGCTAAACCCAGCGCTCTCCCCGTCGCGGCTCAGCATGTACCCAAAGCGCTCCCTGCCGTCGGCCTCGAGCAGGACGGGCGGCACGTCGGCGTTGCCCTCGACGCGCCGGAACAGGTCCTCGCTGCGGCCCCAGACGTCCCTGCCCGCGCGCACGGCGGCGGCGATGTGGTCGCGGTCGCGGTACTGCTCCTCGTTCATCCACATGTGCGAGAAGCTGGCCATCTTGTTGAGGAACTGGGCCATGGTGGCGAAGCAGCTGCTGCAGTGCCAGCCCGCGTTGGCCAGCGTACCGGTCTCGCGCGCGCGCTCCCACCTGGAGCCGCCGTCGGCGCCGCGCAGCTTGCTCGGGCGGACGGTGCCGTCGACGCCCTCGTAGAAGGTGGCTTGCGGGTGCGGCCACTCGGCGCCGACGTGCAGGAACTGGAACGAGTAGTAGTAGAAGCGCGAGGCCAGCGTCAGGCGGCGCGGAAAGGCGCAGGTGCGCAGCAGCAGCAGCGTGGCCGGGCGCGGGATCTCGTCGACGTCGGCCACGAGCAGCACGTCGCCGGCGACGGGCGCGGCGCGGCCCTCGAGGCGCGGCAGGACCTGCTCGAAGGTGGCGTCGCGCTGCAGGTCCTCGTAGTCCCACGTCACCTTGGGCGCGAAGCCCGGCGGGAACTCGAGCAGGTGGTAGACCATCTTGTCGTGATACGCGGCGAAGCGGTCCCAGTTGTCGCGCACCGTGAGCGGCTTGTCCGTGCCCTGGAAGGTGCGCGGCGACTCGACGACGACGAAGTAGTCGACGTAGTCGTACATGGTGCGCAGCCGCATCTCGAGGAAGTCGAGCTCCGAGTTGGCCATGACGAGGTCGTAGACCTTGCGCTCGCCCGAGGCGGCGCGCGGCGCGAAGACGGGGTAGCCGTGTGCGGCGCAGAACTCGGCCGCCGCGGCGGAGGCGTAGTATTCATGGTGCGAGCGCGACGGCGAGGCCGATGCCGCCGAGGACGGGAAGTCGAGGGCAGGGAACTGCAGGCCGAGGTCCGCGTCGGAGATGCGGTGCGTCGCGGCGGCGCTGCGAAAGGGGGTGAGGGTGAGGGCGAGCCACGCGATGCCGGCGAGGGCCGCGACGCCGAGGAGCGGTCGAGGAACGGCCGTCATGGCCTCGGGCCTCCAGCTCCAGGATCCAAGTGAGACAAGGCCAGCTAGTACCTGATTTCAAGGCGTGTCCGGCTGCGGCGCATAGCGATGGAATGCCGTGACGGTGTCGCAGCGCTGCCGGGTACGACGTCTCTCCCGGCCGCGGTGTGAATAGGGACAGGGACCAGTGAACAGCAGGCGAGGTTTGCCCCCGACGAAGCGCGTGCCATGATGGATACGAGGACATCATACTTTGCTTGGCGTCCAAGGAGCCAGGGAGGCTGAGGCGAGCCTGGGCTGAGTGACGCTTGCGTCTGCGGCAGTGGCTTGGGCCCGGCACGTCGGTCCACCAATTGCACGCGCCATTGCCTGTTTCAGCCCAGACGACGTCTTCGGCGTGGGCTTGATTCGATGACGCCTCGCGTTTGGCGCGGGTCGGTGACAGAGTGTCGCAGTGCGGATAGGGAAAGACGAAGAAAGCGGCGATGCGCAGCGTACATATATGTACAAATGCACCTGCCCATAGCGTTGTTCTTTGGTCGTTGGTTGTTGTCGAGCCCATGCTTGTGCGACAGCGCGGCAGTGCGGAGCCTCCCCAGATCGAATGTCGGGCGGGTGCTTGTCGCTTTCGGCGAGCCGTGCAGGGCATCAATCTCCCAGGTGTGCTGCCTTTCGCATCGCCTTTTCCATCCATGAATCTTCATCTCTTCTGTAAACAAGGGGCTAGATTGCGTTGTTCCGCGGATATAGATGTCCTGCCGGTAGACACCCAAGGACAACGCCCGATCCCTCATCTCTTCCTGGCGCCTCCGCACTGCGAGCCTGACGACGACCAAACTGTATGTCAACAAGGTTTGGTATCGTGCAGGGCCTGCCAGCTGTCCACACCTCGTCTTCTCCCGTGCGTATCGGCTCGGGAGTCGCTCACGCACGCCCTGACGCCGACAAGTACGGGTAGCGCAAGGCGCGGCTCCGCCCAGGGAAAGCCACCGAGAGGTCGAATCCCCGGCCCGCAACAGCCCCGACTTCGGGAACGCCTGTCGAAGGTTGCGGCATTGTGGACCCGGAGATTGCTCCGCACTCAAAGGGCGCAGGTCGTTACGACGCCAGCAGACATCGCCGTTCCAGACTGAAGCGGCAGTTCATAAACCCGGAACCCCTCATCATGGCCTGCAGATCCATCTTCTCGTCACGGTGTCAACGTCTCGCCCAAGGCACGACACTGCAGAGACGCTTGCCGCGACGGCCCGGCCATCTCCCTCTGACTTCTCGATCTTGGTCCAGTACAGCAGCCATGGCCGCCGCCCAACAAGGAGGGGCGCACAACGCCTGGATTGGAGCCAAGGGCCCGGGCTCGTTGGACTTGAGAAGTGAGGCACCCCGTCTGATCCAGGATGAAGCTGACGCCCCCCGCTAGGCGATGTCATGACAACGCCGACGCCGTCTATGCTGGCTGCCATCCAGTCCTGTACCCTGCTGGATGATGTCTTTCGGGAAGATGGCACGACGGCAGACCTCGAGTCGCACGTTGCCGCCTTGTCCGGCAAGGAAGCCGGCCTGTTTGTCACGTCAGGAACCATGGGGAATCAACTGGCGCTGAGGAGCCTGCTGGTCCAACCTCCTCATGCAGTTCTGTGCGACCACCGCTCGCACATCCTCATCCATGAAGCCGGCGGGTTCGTTGCCTCGTCTCCCGCCCGCCACGCTGCAACGATGGCTTACACAGAACCGCAGTGTCTCAGCCCTGACAGGTGCCACCGTCAAGCCCGTTGTCCCCAAGAACGGCATCCACCTGACGCTCGAGGACATCACCGCCAGCGTTGTCCTCAGCGAAGACGTCCACTCATGCCCCACGCGCGTGATTAGCTTGGAGAACACCCTCAACGGAATGATCATGCCGCTCAACGAGGTCAAGCGCATCTCCGAGTTCGCGAGGCAGCACGGCATCAAGATGCACTGCGACGGGGCGCGTTTGTGGGAGGCCGTCGTCGCTGGTGCCGGGAGTCTGCCCGAGTTCTGCTCGCACTTTGACACCGTCAGCCTGTGTTTCTCCAAGGGCCTCGGTGCGCCCGTCGGCAGCATGGTCGTTGGGCCCCAGGAGACGCTGAGGCACGCTCGATGGGTGCGCAAGTCCATCGGCGGCGGCATGCGCCAGCCCGGGTTCATCACAGCCGCCGCGAGAGTCGCCGTCGATGAGACGTTTGGCAAAACGCCCGACGGCAGCGACGGGCTGCTGAAGGACTCGCACGAGATGGCGAAGAAGGTCGAGGCTCTCTGGGCCAGCATGGGCGGCACGCTCGTCCACCCTGCGCACACAAACATGTGCTGGCTGGATCTCGACTCGGCGTGCTGCAGCGAGGACCGCTTCATCCAGCTCAACGCCGACGCCGGGCTCAAGGTCATGGGCTCGCGTCTGGTCACGCATTACCAGGTTGCACAGAACAGCGAGGAGGTGCTGCGGCGGCTCGAGCAGGTCTTCAACAAGGTCTTTGCGGAGCCGGAGGGAGTGAAGGGTACTGTTGGAGTGAAGAGCATGTACCGATCCTGAGTATGGCATTTAGCATGGCATTACCCGAACACTGCATTCGCCTAGCCCGTGTCGTATGCCGCCCTCGGCAACGTGCAGCCGAGGGCGTACGGCGTAAAGCACGTTAAGGATAAAGGAGGGGTGCTCAACGTTGTCGCCACCCGTCGAGAGTAGCACCCGTATGACGCCAGGTCTGGATGCGATTGCTGGACGTCGAGATCGCTTGTGCCTCGATATCCTCATGCAGGGGCCGTAGCAAGCTGAGTGTGTCAGTCCAAGGTGCTTAGCGTTGCAGTCCTGTGGCCTCTTGCAGTCCTGTTGGCTTCTTGCTCTCGCCTCACGCCCCTCTTGTCCTCCATATTAGGTTGCTGCCTCTCGTGCTGCCTCATTTCCCTGGCGTTTCCTCGCGCTGGGCTTGGCTGGTGCGTTGTGGTCTGACAGGCTCAAGAAAGGAGTCGATGGTGCGTCGTTGCGAGGCCGCGAGGCCGCGAGGCGAGCCGTCAGCCGAGTTCTCTTCACGATAACATCTGAGAAACGGCTCAGCTGACATACAGATGGCTGCCTAGGCGAGTACCTTTGTTACAACAGAAGAGAGGATGAAGGCGGCTTAGGCTCAAGTACAGGTGCCCCGTGGTGCGGTGAACCCCCAGTGAGGCTCGCCAGTGATATGTGCAGGCACGATAAGCCATGAGGCAGGTACGACGCCGAGTCGCACGATGCAAACAAGATCCGTCTGTTCCTGCCTCGCCACTTGAGCAGCATCGACACTGCTCTTTCCCAACCTGCCTTGCTTCCTTGCCACTTTCTTGCTTTGCTCTGCGCGGCCCAAAATCTCTTTCTTTACCTTGCATCAACCTCCAGTCCCGCGTCCAAAGTGCATGCTCCTATTCTCGGATCGCGCCGCTTCCCGAGCAGTATCGTCGATACTTTTGGACAAGATCTTTCGTTGGAGTCCTGGATCAAGTACGCCTCTTGCCGCCGTCGTTGACCTTTACCCGGCACGCATCTCCGGTTCCAACTGAGCGCCTTCTTCCGCCTTCCTTCATTTCGCGAGAGCGGCTGGCTGATCTGCCTCGAGTCGCCGCATCGAGTGTCGCCCATCTTCCCCATTCGCACGACACCATGCTGCGGACGATTGCGAGCCTCGTACTTCTCGGCTGTACGCTCAACACTTTGTTTTCGCTTTCTCGCGCCCAGGCATACGACTTTGGCGTCGACGTCTCCCGGCTCACTCGCCGACAAGATGCTACCGCCCCGATAGTCGTCGGCAAGCTGCCACTTGCTGCCAACGGCAGCGTCCCCCGGAGGCTCGAGGTTCGACAGATGAAGAGATACCCGCACAAGTGGGATCTCTTCATCCTGGCTCTGGGCATGTTTCAGTCGGCCGACCAAGACGATCCTCTGTCGTGGTACCAGATTGCCGGTGAGCGAGACTCGGTGCGATGGAATGACGTTCTTGGTACTGACAACCTCTTCTCAGGAATACATGGCGTGCCCTTTGTACCCTGGGACAATGTTGCGCCATCGCCAGGGGCGAGCATGTCGGGCTACTGTACACACAGTTCTGTTCTGTTCCCCATGTGGCACAGGCCGTATTTGGCTCTGTTCGAGGTGAGTGTTGTACGCTGGTCATGTATCTGAAACAGGCTGATGGCTGATACTCCATGAAGCAACAAATGTACAAAATGGCCAACGCCATCGCTGGCATGTTTCCCAACGCAACCCAGAGGCAAGTGTATCAGCAGGCGGCGTCAGATTTCCGAGTGCCCTACTGGGACTGGTCCAGAAGCGCTCCTGCTGGCCAGACTCATTTTCCAGACGTGTTTTGGAGCCCCATCATTGTCCAGAACGGTCCAAACGGTGTCCAGAATATCAGAAACCCGTTGTATTCATATCAATTTCATCCCCTTGATGTGGATGCTCTCATATGGAACCCCGTAAGCACCGTCATCCATTGTCTCCATCCGGCTGCGTGAGCTAACATCGACCAGCTGAAGCAGTGGAACGAGACGAAGAGAGGGCCAGAACTCAACGTCAGTCTCACGGCACCGCCGTCGAATAATGAAAGGGTCAACACTGCGTTGCTATCGAAGCTTCCGGAAATTCAACAGCGACTCTACATTCTCTTCTCAAACTACCACGAATTCAACTCGTTTAGCAACAAGGCTTGGTCAGTTTCGCAAGGTCTGTCCACGTTGGACTCTATCGAGTCTATTCACGACATCATCCACATTTACGGCGGCTCCAAGGGGCACATGACCTACGTTCCGCTCTCATCTTTTGACCCTCTCTTCTTCTTGCACCACCTCATGACGGATCGTCTTGTTGCCATTTGGCAGATTCTCAACCCCTCGGCTTGGATCACCCCCATGCCTGCAGGGGAAACGACTTTCACCGCCATCAAGGGCTCCATGCAGTCCTCGGACACCCCACTAACACCATTTCACTCTGCCCCGGACGGCACGTTCTGGAACTCGGACACATCAAGGACCACGGAAGTATTTGGGTATACATATGCCGATACAGATTCTTCGCTTGGCGCTGATGACGACATCCGCCAGTCACTCATTCGGAAGATAAACGACTGGTATGGACCGTCCAGCCCTATTGGCTTGATGGCCAAGGCACAGCGCGCTGGAACACATGCTCGCCCGCACCGGGATGCATGGAAGCGTCAAGTGCGAGAAAACAAGTTCATGCCAAATGTCAAGTTGACCGCAGCGAACCCGCCTCCGTCACAAATCGTCCAAGATGGGTACTACACGGAGTGGATTGCCAACGTGCATGTCAATGTGGAAGCCTTGGATGGTTCTTTTGGAATCTACTTCTTCTTCGGCGAACCACCAGCTGATGAGGCCGAGTGGGAGCTGGCTCAGAATCAGGCAGGGTCAGTGAGTATATTTGCAATGAACCGCCTAACCGGATCTCAGTCCAAAATTTCTGGCGCGGTGCCTTTGACGTCGGCTCTGATGAAGATGGCGGCGGTTGGAGTGGTTCGAGACCTGTCTCCCGCTGCGGTGACACCCTTCCTCAAGGCGGCCCTGCAGTTCCGTGTGCTTGGCAGCGACGACAAAGAGGTCGACCCTCGGTTGGTCGAAGGCTTGTATGTCGGCATCAGCAGCTCAGACGTCAGGGTGCCCGACGGGGAGGTGGAGTTGCCCGAGTGGGGACCAGCGGTGACGAGGCTTGAGCAGTGGGCGTGATGGGAGAGAGTGATCGGAACGGACGGCGACTGGGATGGGATGAATGGGTTGCATCTTGTCGTTTTTGAGAGATTTGGGCCTGGTCTCAGATGTTTGTGCAACCATATGGTTTACTTGCTTGCGAGATGGAGGGTAATTGGTCGCAGAGACATGTATCCGTACACCGAGAGAGCGCCATGCGAGAACATGTCGCCTAATGTTGGGTCTTGATGTTGGCTCAGGTCAACATGTGTTGCAGCGTTGCGGCATATTGCAACGACATTTTGCCAGGAATCTCTGCAGTCCAGTCCCTTGGGACTGGGAACAAGCGTATCAATGTACTGAGCCAGC
Organism: Tolypocladium nubicola; assembly: GCA_024340505.1. Classification (NCBI taxonomy): domain Eukaryota; kingdom Fungi; phylum Ascomycota; class Sordariomycetes; order Hypocreales; family Ophiocordycipitaceae; genus Tolypocladium; species Tolypocladium nubicola. Next base: position 7,997 of record JALHCA010000225.1, read on the forward strand.
AAATGCGATATTGGAAGTCAACCGAGGTATTGGGGCCGAGGCTGCCAATTTGCCAAGTCCAGTCGGGCAGTGGTGTCCCATCCATGTAGCAGACCTAGACGGCCTTGCATCAGAGCACTAAGCAAATATCGCAGCGGTGAATATGACGCGCATGAAGAGATGAAGAAACGTTCAGCGGCACTGGCAGCCGGGAATGGCGCCTAAGGACAGGGACCACGAACGGACATTATGCTGGGGAATGAAAAGCCCGGGGGTACGAGACAAATTCGGCCGGGATATTAGGACGCTCCGGGAGTCCGGTGTGGGGTAAGGGGAGCGGAGGGTTTGGTTCCATCGTTCGTGGTGTTTTGCTGCTTGTCCATGCCGTCTACGGCTAACGTCGAAGCAGGACATGTAGGTGCAGAAGGGGCAGAGGGGGTTCGCCACGAGCGGACCCTCCTCTCCACTTGCTAGTTGCTTGACGCCCATCGATCGGGTGATATCGATACCGCCGTGGGATGCTAATCCTCCAGACCTCTGGCCTGCTCGTACGGTCTAGTACGGTGCACCTGCGTACGAAGTGCTTCGTAGGTGTTGCGGTGGTACTGGGTCAAAGCGAAGAGGAGCAGCACCAACTTTACGTACAGGGTACGGAGAACATTTAGCGAGGGCCTTGTTCAACTTGCTCGAATATGATGTATGTGCGAATAAAGGGAAACACGATCCGGGTGGGGAGCATTGACAGCGTGGCAGCGAGCGAGGGTTGCATGGAAATGGCGGGGATCGTGCAGCCGTGGGCAGCGTTTGATGCTGCGGGAGAGACGGGGGACGAAAATGGACGTACGGCGAGGTGAATGCATGGTATGGGTGATCAGAAGACCGCGTCGAGTCGCCTTGATGGGCCACCGAGGCTATGCAGGCTGGAGGGTGACAGCTGAGGGAGGTTGTGGCACCAACTTTGTAAGTAAGAGGACGGAGGAGTCCGAGAGTTGGACAATATCGTGAGTTGCGGAGTAGCCGAGGATACCACTTTCGTGAATCCCAAAGACAGGGCATCTCGCAGTGATGCCTGTTTGCTATAGGTACTTGCCAGCAGGGAACACCAACGCCAGCCAAGTGCCAAGTGATTGATATCAGCCGGCCATCCACCGCCTCTCCTTAATTGACTGCCGCCCAGACCAAACTCGGGCGGTGCTGGTCCCGGGGCTTGAGCGCTTGCTGGAGGAAGTTGGGGCCACCAGAGCTCCAGGTCGATACCCGCATGTCCCTCGAGCGAGGCGGCCATGACCGTGTTGTCGGGTCGGCGTTGCAGCAGGCGAGTGGATGGAAGTGGCAGAGTTGCAGGAGGGCGTTGCAGCAAGCCAGTGGATGGAAGTCGTAGAGTTGCAGGAGGGCGTTGCAAGCCGAACCGAGCCCAAAGCATGGCCGGTACGGCGGTACGGGCGCAGCTGTGCCACGCCACGCTTGGCGTGGCGGGAGTCCCTGTTGATTGCGAAAAGGCAGTAAAGTATAAACGGACTTGCTTTTTGGTTTGCGCCGTGGGCGGATGATGCGGAGGATTCGATTTGTACGAGTAGAGCCCGTGGATGTGGAGATGACGCTATAGCTGGCTTCCGCGTACTCGTAGAAGGCGCGGCGGTGCGCGCGGGCGCGCCTGCCAGCTTCAGCTCAGCGCCGAGACGGGGCAATTCGTCAGCAGCCCAAACCTCGACGTCCTCTGTCGACCGTTGGGCTGCAAAACCCTGCGTCGTACACGCTCCAATCCACCCTCCCGCGGCCATCTCTACTCCCACGAGCCTGGACGCTACTCGCACGAGCGAGCACCACTACGGGCGAGGCTCGCGAGCCTACCAATTGCGGCACCCGAGAGACGCGGACATGGATGGGGGGACGAGAATAGGCAGCGAAGATCCGAGCCGTTTGCGCCCCCCTCTTCGCGCCATCCCGTCCCTCGTCCGCCCAGTGTCCCATCCTCCACCTATATCACTCGTATGCTCGGCTTGGACCTCGACACCTGATCGTGTTCCTCGACTGTCCACATCGGTCCTCCTGCTCGCCCAGGAAGCCCCGTCCGCGGCTGGGTCGGCTGACCAGAGCCAAGACTCCCCCCATCTCGCTCGAATGCCTATTCAGCGGCGTCCTCTGAGCCCCAGCAAAAAGGACGCCAGCAACTCGTGGCACCCCGTCGCATAGACTGCCTGGTGCGTGGTCGAGGCGCTAGTGGCCTTGTCCGCGAAGAGCGAGCGGAGGCAACTCGCAAGCCTCTCCCGGCATCCTAGTTGAATGAGTGTCGTTTGATTTGGCCGTCCGTCCACGAGTGGTCGTCGGAGTGCGGACCACGGGTACGTACGTGCGAATACACAAGTCCCAATATTATATCCCCGAGGAAAAGCGGCTTGCACGCACAGCAGGTCGCGCTATCATGGCTTCTCATGTACAAGCCAACCTTCCATCCACCATCCATGCCCATCCATTGATGCATCCCTCCCTCCACCGGCTCCATTCCCTTCCTGGCATCCTCGCCATAATGCTCCTCATCGCGGGCTAGCCACGTCCTTGGGCCCCGGGCCTTGGGTCATCATTTACAGGGCGGGTCTGTCACCACCATCCATGCCGGGAACCGTCGTCAGCTCTCCCTGAGCCGGACCTGCGGGACAACCCACCGTCGTGCGAAGTGGTGCATCCAGTACCTACTGACTTGCCCGAGGACTAGCAGTCCATCAGTCACCACCGCCGCCGCCGCCGCCGCCGCCGCGTCTTGGCCCCAATAGGCCTCGATGCTCGAGGGGGGCCACCGAGATCCGCGCGCGAACTGGCTCTTGGTTCGAGCCACTCCGATCACTCCGTTCGTTTCTTCATCCTTGATCCTCGACGGCCGCCGCCGGCCCATTCACGCTGGTATACATATCGCGCCCCCCTCGCCTCAATCCCCTGTGCCGCACCCACGCTGCAACAAGCCAGCAGTCGCTTCATGTCACGCAGTCCCCATGGCTACCACGACGACCACGGCCGCCGCCGCAAGTGCTGTTCCTCGGAAAGACGCGGCCGCCGCCTCCGCCCCGGTCAAGAGGAGGAAGGCAAGCGCATCACCCGTGTCTCTTCCGACTGACGAGGACCCATGGCCCTCTGCCAAACCCGCCGGCTCGTCCACGCCAGACCCCATCGAACACGTCCCTCCGCCGTGGCGCCTCCACGGTGATGTCTACTGCATCTCCTTCTGGACCTCGGGGGCCGCCGCCCATCACCTGCGCGACGAACACGCCTATTCGCCGCTCGAGGCCGGGACCGAGTTCGCGCATCCGCAGGGGGGCCGGGCGGTTGGGGGCCTCGGCATGATCCAGATTATCCGGTACCGCGACTCCCCTGTTGGTCCGTACGACGAGCTGTTGGTCGTACCCGGTTCCTACGATTGGTCCCGCGACGGCCCGGACGGCCGCCCGGAGGTGGGGCGCAACCCGCGCATCTCTCGCATATACGTCTCCCAGAAGCACACTTGCTTCAATGGCCGGATGAGTATGTTCCCTATTGTCCTTGTTACCTTGTGCTGTCAGGCCGTCACCACCACCCCTCGCGATCACACACGCAACGCCCGCACATGGTGCCTTGACTTACAGACATAGACTGGAACTGCCCCAAGCACCTCGCCAAGTTCGACTGGAACTATGGCTCCAACGGCTCCGTCTCCGTCAAGGTCTACCCCCACGACACCACCGGAGACGTCACCGAGTCCTCGCCCAGCACCGTCCCCTGGTTCCAGGCCTCGTTCACGCCCGTGTCGTACGCGCCGTCATTCCCCTTTGCCACCCGCTGGGTCAACTACCTCGGCCTCGACACCACCCTCGTCATGCCCCCGCTGCCGCAGGGCAAGGGCAGCCAGGGCGAGCTCCCCAGCACGGAGAACTGGTGCTCCGTCGTCCCGAAGCAGTACAGCCGCACCACGCGCGTCGGCTGGTTCGACATGTCGCAGCGCGACGCGGCCGGCGAGGTCGTCGGCGAGCACGAGAACTTCTGGCCCGGGCTCGGCCGCTGGCAGCTCGGGCTCAAGATGGAGAATGCCGACCTGAGCTTCGACTTTCCCAAGGATACCTGGCCGGCGCCAAAGTCCAAGGCGAATCTGTGACGGGCCCTCTTTACTCCCCGCTGCAGCCTTCCCCCCTTCTTCTGCACATATTCGACGGCCACCCTTTTCTTCCATGGCAACATGCCAGAGCCGCCATCACATACACTTGAGCCTCGGGCTCCCTCGACGCCTTGCATTGGACCTGGCGTCGCGCGCCGCCACGGCGCGTGGTGGCATCTGCTGCGCGGTTATTTTCCTGACGACGTGATGATTGCATATCGGTGTTTTCTTTCCTTTTCCTTCTCTGCTTTTCGACGACCAACTGGCGGGCACAAGGGGTAGTTGGGGCAACGGGTTGGCCGTGTCCCGACTTCTGGTGGGATGACGAGTCCTGGGTGAAGGATTTCATGGCGGCATACGCGCCTTGCATTTGGCACGGAACGAGGAGCGTCGTGATGATGCGTTGGTGATCGTTTGAGGACTCCTGTATACTGGTAGGCTACGATGGCTACATCCATAGCGCAAGCAGGAGAATCGGCAATTTCAGTCATGCGCTTGATTCGTTACGCCCCGTGATTGCTTGTCATAAAATCTATCTATCGTCGCCCCGTCTTCTCTTCCCCGGCACTGCGCACCAGCACCAGCAACCACCCACCCCAAAACCAGTACAATGAGTCTTGTTTCCTCGACACAAAGGTCGCGTCTTCCCCGTGCTGGCATGCGGGAGCTCCTCTTTGTCTAGCCAAATCACGCCGCGTTAGACTCGGCCTCTTCGTGTCATTACTCGGGGGGCCGGACAGATCTCGTCTTGCTCTGCGTGGGGCCCCGCCGCGCCTTCGACTCGCACAGGGCGGCATCCCGTTGCCCCCGTCTCCAGGGGACTGGATGCCCAACCGCCTGCGTCTTCCTCAAATGAGCAGAGCACGATGCGTTGCCTCTCCCGAGTTTGGCGGGTTATCATGCCATCTGTACATCCAAGCCCTCATCTGTTGGACTCGGCCGCTTTGGGCGACCAAAGCGAACGTCCAAATTCGCGGGCGCTCTCCAGAGCAGCTGATTGTCAGCTTCCCAACACCCGGTGCATAATCTTCGGTCCTTGGCTGTCGCCTTGGGTGCGAGACCTATGCCCCGGGCTCCGCCCCTGCATCTTGTGCAATCACCTCGCGCGCGTAAAACTCCACCAGCATAGTCGCGTACGCCTCGAGGTCTTCCACGGGCACGGCGAGGCGAAAGTCGTTGAGGACGAGAAACTGGATCTCGAGGTGGTTGAGCTCGGCAAGGGGAAGCCCTCCGACCTATTGTGACGCATCGGGTTAGCAAATCAATGCAGAGGAAATAAGCGTCAGCGGGGGGGCGTGCATACCTTAGCGTATCTCGAATTGGTGTAAAAGACGTCGGAGAAGAACTTGCTCGCGCAGGTGACGCCGGCGATGATTAATCTGTGTATGTTGAAGCTGTCCACGACAAAGTACGTTGCAGAGCCGGCGGGCGGCTGCTCGCTGGGAACGGTGACGATCCTGGCACTGTCCTGGCGTGTCGGCGCACTGGGCGAGTCCACCATCTCGTCGTCGTCGTCTTCGTCGTCATCGGCGAGGTCCGAATCGCTCTCGTCGGAATCTTGCGCCGCGTGGGCGTGGTCGCGCATCGTCGTGTCGTGCTGGGGCGCAATCTGATGCAACGACAGCGGCCGCGACGTCGATGACCGCCTCCTCACCTCCTCGCTCTTCATGACCATGTCGTTGACGCGCTCCGTCATGCGGTCAAAGTAGACCAACAGGCTCAGAAAGACCTCGTAGGTGGTGGGACAGTACTTGTGTATGCGGGAGAGGTAGCTCAGGATGGTGATGGCAGGGACATTCTTGCCGTGGAAGGCGAGCACAGAGTGGCTCAACGGGCTCATCTGGGAACCGCCGGGGGCGTCGCTGTTCTGGTTTGCCTGCTGCTGGTGGGCGACGTTGCGCTGCATGGCATCGTGCTGCAGGTCGTTGGTGGTGGTGATCTTGGTGAGGAGAGCGGCGACCATCTCGATGATGTCGCCGATGGGCATGCCGCTGATCTCGTATTTGATCTGCGCGTCGACCGCGGCGCCAGAGCCGCTCCCACCCAGGACGTGGGTGCTGGCCAAGGTCTGGATGTGGGCGAGGTCGCGCACATGCACGACGGTCTGCTGCTGCTGCTGCTGCCCTGGGTTCTGCCGCGTCAAGGCCACGTCGGGGGGGTTGTGTATTTGCAATTCGTCGGCGGGTGGCGACGGCTGCTGCCGCGTCGTGGACGCGCTCATGGCCGAGAGGCGTTGAGCAGCGGATAAGTTCGAGGCCATAGATGCGCTCTCTGCATCGTCGGCGGGGGAAGGACCGGTAGCGACAGTGGGCGACGACGATGGCGGCGGCGAGGGGATCCGCGAGGCGCCGCCAGCGGACGGCTCGTGGGCCCGCCTATGCGTCGTGGCTGCGGCTGCTTCGTCTTCGGCGTCGGCGTCTGCGTCTGCGTCTGCGTCGACTGCTTGTTTATCGGCGGCGTCTCGTCGCGGGGGTCGCGGCGTCGCTGCAGCAGCCGTTGGCCGCGGGCGGCTGGCGGGGCGACGGGGCGAGGAGGCGTCGTCGTGCGTCTGCGAGGAGCGCGAGCGCGACCGTTGCTGGCGCGGCGACGACGAGTTGTGGCGTTGATGTTGGTTCTGCAGGGACGCGGGTTTCACAATCATGTCATGAAAGCGGGACAGATCAGAGACGAATTCGCCGATTACAGCTGCCATGGCATCGCAACAAGCCGCGTAGAGACAGATGGGTCGATGGATCGATGGATCGAGGGTGCGTGGCGGAAGGAAGCCGAGGAATAGATATTATGAAAGGGTGCGCAGCAGCGGGCTGGGCAAAAGATAGCGCAACAAGTATTAGCTTTAGAAACGAAACGAACGAGCAGCAGACAAGCAAGCGCGCGGAATGCCGTCGACGGTGGACGGGCGTGCGCTGAGGGGGCGAGGACGGGTGCAGAGGGGAGAATGAGGAGACGTGATGGAGGAGGGGAAGCTGAAGGCTGCTGGCCAGCGGGATGAGAAATTCAGGGTGGTTTGGAGGCGCCTCTGGCGGTGGAGTGGAGCGCCCAGCCCGTTGCAGTGGCAGTGGCCCGATGGATCGAGGGTTGGCAGCGGAGGCGATGGGGAGCGGTGGAGCACTGTGCTGCGGGTACAGGCGCGATCGATATCGTGCGGCGAGGAGAGAGATGAGAATACAGAGAGATTGAGAGAGAGAGACGGAGAGAAGAGGCTCTTCTCGTCGATTGCGCTGCATCTCGGCGTCGTCTCCTCCGGCCCCGGCTCACAGGCGCCCGCCCGCGACAAAGAACCGGAGGTGCCGAGGCGTCCCCATATAAGTTGCTGGATGGCTTGACGGCGTCATCCGTACAGCAGTTGCCATATCGCCTGCCGCTCATCTTTCCTCCTCTGTTCTCGCCGGCACCATCGCCATCACTGCATAGTCTGGTAGAAAAAGCCGGCTGCGGTCCCAAGGCGGTGTGGCCAGAGGTCTGTCGCAGCCATGTAGGTGAGCTCGCAGGTGGCGTTTGCAGCCTGCATCGCAGCATACACCCGACGCTCGTGCCGCGACGTCACCCAACAGCCGGTGCGGCGCTGCGTTGACACGTGGACGGTGAGGGCGATATATGATGGACGACTCGGAGACGGAGAAGCCGTCGGCGGGATGTCCAGGGCGGTTGATGACAGAGACCAGCAGTGTATACGGGTAGGGGGAGCATGGTGGCGGGCATATGCACGACAGGAATGTGAAATAAGAGAAAGAGACGCTCTCACCTGCAGGTATATTCCAAGAGGCCGCGGTGCGCATATAGGTTGAGTATGATATCAGACGCCAACAGCCGAGGGGAACGAGGAAGGAGGACAAGAGCCTCGCTCTCGACAAGACACTCGACCCAGACGGGGCTCCGGGAAGAGAGGAGTAACGATGCTGATGGCAGCGGGATGACGGGTCGCGGCCGTCGTCGCGAGGTCCAAGGTGAAGAGCCGGGTCGAGGCCGCGTTATCTGCGTGTCCAACGGTGGGCTCCAGACCGAACGAGGGGAGGAGAGGGCTCGCCCGCCGTCAGTGACGCACGCAGCCAGTGGCGATTTCCCCCTTGATTCCGGAGCGACCTGAGCGTCGCCTCGCGACCGCAGCTGCAGCTATCGTCGACCGCAGCGCAAGCCAGCACAGCCCGTCCGCAGGGCCAGGTTGGTGCAGCGAGGCCGAACTGACGATGAGTTGTCACCGCTGCTACGAGGTCGCAGAAGAGGACGCGGTCGGCCAGCCCTGGGGAGCCTACGGGCGCGGCCTCGGGGCGGTGTTGGGCGGCATATACCACGCTCCTCCCTCGCTGCATGAGATACGTGAAGACGGTGGAGATGGCAAAGTACGAAGTACAATCGCAGCCAAGGCATCCCGCACGTGGGGTTCCGGCCCCCAGCCATGGCGAATACTCGTGCAATCCACGGACGTAAACACTCCACGGACCTCATCGGCGCGCGCATGCCCGGTTTACTGGACAGGGCCATTCAGGTGCCCCCTGCATGCGAGTTTTTGCCTGCGAACATGTTCCGGGCGAATTGTGCTGCCACGTACGGACTCCTCCGTACTCCGCAGGCTCATGTGTTGGGGTCACGGACCCGGAGGCGGAGGTGTCATCCAGGCCTACATGGCGGAGAGCGACAGCGGGAGGACAGATCTCCGCGCGGGAAAGCTTGTTTTCAATTGCCGGGTTTTGGTGAGCGTGTTTTCCCCGATGACGTTTTCTTCAAGCACAATTGTGGCCATTCATACCGGGGTAGAGGCATCGTCATCGTCATCGTCATCTTCGCGTACCGAGTACCTCATAACGCCGCCGGTTCCATCGAGCAAGTCAAAGCCATTCAACCAAAATAATGTTGTACGTACGAGTATACGAGTATCTGGCCCTCGGCGGGTCCTAGTTCCACCAACGTTATCGCTCACCGCCAATTCAGGGCCTCACTTGGTCATGGCGCACAGTAAGTCACTCGCATCTGCGTGCGGAACGCAATAGAGCCGTCCCCCGGCGATGCAGTGGTACCAAATATTGTACGTGGGGGCACATCACCCAACGCCAGCGCAACACTCATCGTGCCTGATGATCGTCGTGACCCTTCATTCCGATGTCTATTATACAGATGCGACTGTGTCTAGCGGCGCAAGTCCCGTACCCTCTGGGCTCAAAGCTCGGGCATCTTCATGACTCTTCAGCATACCAAGCTTCGTACGGCATCAACCCTCCCCTCATGCCTCAGCACTCTACTCGTGCCGCACCTTGTAGTCCGTGTCCGGCAGGTACAGGTGCCGGTCCGCCCCTTTCTTCGTCAGCACCACCATGCGGATGACACCACCCGAGCTGCCATCCCACTTGATGGCCTCTCGCAGAGCTCCCTTGACAAAGTTGACGGCATCCGCCTCCTCCATGCCCTCCTTCCAGTTGGCGTCGCAGTAGCCGTAAATGTAGGTCGAGCCGGAGCCGCCGATCGCGTACGACTGCTTGTGCAGCGAGCCGCCCAGCGGGATTGAGTACACCTGGCCGCCGAACCGCTCGTCCCAGCCGGCAATGATCAGGCCGGCTCTGTCGCGCAACATGTCAGCATCCCAGTTCTTGGAGCTCGGCTTTCTAGATACAGCGGTACTCACGACAGGCGGTCCTTGTTGGCGTAGCAAATCTCTTGGAATATCGACGCCGCCGTCTGCGTCATCGGGGGCTTGCCGCTGTGCATCGCAAACAGCCCCAGCTGGTATTGCACAATGTCGGCCACGGCCTGCGTGTCGGCGGCCGAGCCCGATCTGCAGCACCAGATGGTGTCGTGTACTCTGGTCAACTTGTCCGTCACCCGGTTCGCAATGTAGGCGCCCGTCGTCGTCCGGGAGTCGGCGCCTGGGGGTCGGGCTCATTAGTATGTCATGCCGAAGAGCGCTCGGTATCTCGAGGAGCGTGGCATACCGAGGATGACGCCGTCTTTGAAGGTCACCGCCATGATCGAGGTTCCCAGGCTGCGACCTGTCAGTCTGGGCTCCAGCAGCAAGCATGCTTGCGGTACCGAGCACTCACTTGACCTCGCCCTTCTTCAACCGATCCATGTCGACGTGGATGCCATCTAGCCAGGGAACAGATCAGCAATCGGTCTCCCCGCGGCGACGGACCGGGGCTGCCAACTCACCCTCGTTCAGCACGCCCTTGTGGCCGAATTCCATGATTGCGAGTGCGAGTAAAAGCGAATTTGATCAAGGGCTGGGTTTGGAAGAGAGCTGAGGGCCGTCGTGGAAGGGTCGTGTGTTGCGTCGTCGTCGTCGGTCGTTGGCGGGAAGGCTGGAGCTGGAGGTGAAGCTCAGGCAGCTCTGGAACGCGCAGCCGCGCCAAGCTCCACGATCGGGTCACATGCAGCATCACGTGATTGCTCCAGATGCCGCTCAACGGCGGCGACGACGCCCATTCACTAGCTGTCAATCGCGCCAACGTTCGTGCATAAGGATTAAAGATAATGGACGGTACGGCTAAGCTTCGTAATTGACGCCGGGCCGGTGCGGCAACTGCGGGAGGCTTCAGCAATCCGTTGACGGATGCTCTGGACATGCCCTGGACATCAATCATGCAATCTTGGAGCTGGATGTGATGCTGTAATATTGATAATAAACGCCGTGATGCCTATCTATACCTGTGCGCCGTTCGAATTCTATGCCCGTTTGTCTTCGGGCGTCCCGCCGTTGCCGTCCACGCCATCCCCCTCCCCCGGTTTGCCCTCCTCCTCGTCGCCCTCCTTCTTGCCCTCCTTATCATCACCGCACCCGCAGTCGTAGAAGTCGCCAATCTTGGTGCAGTCGAAGATGGGCTTCTCGAGCCGCTCGTTGACCTTGTTGTGCGCAAAGCACAGCCAGCCTGCGGCGCCGTTGCGGCTTTTCGTCTGCGGCGGATACTTGGCCAGGAGCTCGCGGAAGTGCCGGGCGCAGTCGCCGCAGGGGTACAGCCGCGCGAAGATGTGGAAGAAGGCCTCGAGCGTTTTGCGGTCGTCGGGCGTAGGTTTCTCGGGGAATTTGGCGACCATGGTGTGCATGAACTTCCACGTTGCACGGCCGAGCTCGGCTCTGTCGGCGACGGTTAGCGACAAGCCTCCGGCCGAGATGCCGTCGTCTTGGGGGCCTCACTTTACGGTCGCGTTTTCCATCTTGGGCGCGATGGAGCCCCCCTCAAGCAGATTCCCGGGTACGTCGTCCAGGTCGACCGTGAAATCCGACTTGGAGCCCGCATCGTGACCATCCTGCAGGGGCTTTTCCGGGGCGGACCTGGTGCCCGTCAATCGAGCCACGTCGCCGGCAGACAACGTGCCGCCGGAGAAGAAGTATGAGACGCCGAAGAAGAGGGCGAGCGCGAGGGCGATTGTCAACGTGAGGTGCTGTCTGCGCGCCATGGTGATCGTGTGTGTTGAGCGAGAGGAATCTCCCCCCTGTTGTTGTAACTTCGAGACATGAGTAGACGTGGACCGCACGATGGTCAGCCCACTGGTGCGACGTGCCTTCCTCGAGGGCCGTAGCGCTAACCCAGAACGTGCGACGCAGTCCATTTAGGGGTTCTCGGGGCCGTCTGTGGAGACCCGGAAGGCCGGTCGCCATTTCCGTGAAGGCGCCGGCAGCCCCATTGAACCTCCGCCCATGTCCGGGTATGGGCTTGACAGATCTGCCATCCTCGCGGCGGCTTCGTTTTTTTCTATTTCTCTGCTCATCCCAGGGACGTCTCGTTGACACGTCATGACATGTCGCACCTGTTGCCCGAGTCACCATCCCGGCATCGACCTACCCTATACCGCGATATCACCCGACAAGCCGTCAGCGCAAGCAGACGGTGCCTTTGATCACTGACCTGTTTCCGTTCTGTTTATTATGCAGCTGACCCGTTTTCTGTTGTTGACTTATGATGAGGCAACGTTGTGTCATGTCAGCTCGGGAAAGTACGGTGACATTTACGTGGGCAACTCGTCGTCGACTACTGGTACTTGCCCAAGGTGCGAGACGCAAACATTAATGCAGGGTTGAGAACGCACATCCACAACGACGCTGAAGCTAGTCTGTTTTCCAATTATCTCAGCTGTAGAGCCCACGCATGCGGTGCCGTAACGCATCGAATGCTTGTCGTGCGATGTTGGAAAGACTGGCGGGCATCAACGGTATTATCACCCTAGGAAGTCTGGACGAGGCAAAGGGGCAAGCGATCAATGATCCTTGGACTACTGGCCCTATGTGTGGAAAATTTTGTTTGCCTATTACAGAGTGTTGGCACTCGCCATGCCAACGACATGTCAGTTGCTAACGTGTCGTCCGAGGAGCTAGGGACGACCTGCGAAAGAATGGGAGAAAAAGAACCACCATATACGAAGACGTCTTCCAACACGTCTCCCAACACAGTTTACAATCTGGGCGAGTAATAGATGCGCGAAAGAAAAGCTCAAACCTCAAAAAGCCGACTCGGGGTAAGCGAACACGTACTGTATACTCGTACTCCGCACAGGCAGGCGACAACGTCAGATGCCTAGGTACTTAGCAATACTACGCACCAACGATCCCCAGTCGATACGGCACTTAGACATCTCATGCTCAGAGGCATGGATTACTACGTACAGGCCTGGCTGAGGGAATTTATGACCGTCGAGTGCCCTCCAAGATGCCGCAGCCACCGAGCCAAGAGATGCCGATGCTGACCAACAGCATCGGACCCTTGGACATCCGGAAAACCTCCTTGGATGCCAGGCGACGCATGCGTCCTGCAGGTGCCATCACGCTGATTAATGATTGATGTGCCTCTCAGGGGCCGGGGCACCGGGTCGCTTGCGGACGGAGGTGCTTCATTTCCCGGCCGCGTAACTCAGCCGCAAAGGAAGCTCTGGTGACAAGAAAACAGACCCCGAACGGGGCAGGGTACACGCACGGGACGGAAGGGACAAACGCGTCGATGTTGGCACTTGCAATTTGCAGGGCGCGTTGCGGCTGGGCCGTTGGGCCGGTAAATGAGATGGCTGGTCTGTTTTGTTGTTGGTGAGTACTGTGCGAGCGGAAACTTGGTACGCACGCAGCCGACGTTGTTTGCTGCGAGGATAGAACCCGAGCCGTTGCACGGGATTCTGTATCTGTTGTTGCCGGCGAGGTTGCAGCGCGCAGACGCGCACGTCGTACGTATCTGGATGCTCCGAAGGCTATGGGTCGAGCATTTCCCCTCCTGCGTCAGCAAGGGCAGAGCCGGAGCTGCAAACGTGCACAACATGAGCTCGAATCTAACAACTTATGTTACCAGGTCTCTCGGAACCGTCCCATCACATCCATGATATCGAACTGTCCAGGCGTTGCGAGATTCTGGGGAGCGATGATGTTGGCCGCCAAGTCCATCCTCCCTCCCTCTTTGGCTCTCGCGTGTCGCACGACTCGCGATCCCAAGTCCGGATGAAGGCACCCACTTATTCTTGCCGAGACGGGATGGGCCTGATACACTTCTGTGTGAGGGCTCTTGCATGCACTCGGTACAGAGCCGTCATCTCTGCCCAGGGATCTCGGGCATTTGTTAATATGCGTGTCTTAGAGTTGGTGTTCAGGCGCGCAGCCAACAGACAGAGCGTTGACAACAGGTCCCTGCGGCTGTGCCGCTGCCAGCCTGAGCGGCATGAGCTTTCCGGTTGCTCTTCCGGTGCGAGGCTGCCAATTCGTACTTCGTACTCGTACGAGTGCCGCATTCCAGCTGCCCAGCCCCGACGCGAGCGCAGCCCGATTGCAGCATCGTGTCTCAACCTGAGGCGAGCAGTCTGAGGACCCTGATTGCCTGACAGACATTAGAGATCGCGGCGGTGCCAAGTGAGCCCCGGAGGTTGCGAGGAGCTAGACGCATTCCAGATGGGTGCCCATCTCCCGCGACAGTGTTGAGGCTGTTTCGTTTCACCTCCATTCCAGAGCAGCTAGCTATGACGTCTGAGCTATTCTCGTTTCTTCACGACTGGCCATCGCGAATGGCAGCGTACGACTGTGTTCACAAACAACACGACAGTCCGTCGTGATGGCATGTGTCGCTGAGGCGAAGCTCGGGATTACGATTCGGCCAACTGTCCCGACCCAAGTAATGCCAATTTCGTGACCATGCCAGGGGCCAAGTCGCTTGAACTGCCGAGGCTCAACTTGGCATTTACTGGACCGGATACTGGCAGCCCATGCAGAGGTTGGTGCTACCTGCAATGCAGGAGAAGACGAACAAAAGAGGATGAAATTGCTTGCTTTTGCCTTTGTTATTCTTGGCTGCTGTCAATTACGGCTGAGCTGATGACATTTCGGCCCCGAGAGACATGAGGCAGGGTATGTAAGACAAGACAGCGCAACTATCGCACCATTTCGTGCCAGGCAGGTCGCGCGCCAAAGCAAGTCTGTCCCGTCCACGTGCAGCAGAGAGGAGAAGCGGCTCTTCGGGTCCGGCTGAACGCGAGTTGACACCAAGCATGCCAGACTCGTGCAACCAACCACTCACCGGAGCTGGACGCCCCTATCCGTCCTGCCCGCCATCCGAGCACACCGTCGTCTGTTATCCCCACGGACTTGTACAACGGTGAAGCTACGGCGGACCTGAAGCAGCGGAGACCCACAAACACACACCTGAGGTATTGGGCGGTGCGGCCGTCGCGGCCGTCGACTCCGTCTGCTCGTCATGGGCCCAAGTTGTGATTAAAGGCACGGCGACCTAAGCTCCGAGACGAGCTAGAGCAGGCGAGGCTGAAGCTCATTGGCGCCGGCGCCTTGGATGGCCAGGGTGCCGGTGCAGACGACAAGGATCACGGGCGGCGGGACGTGCCAGTTGATGCCGGTTTTCGAGAGCACGAGTGTACGAGTACCAGTAGTCCGTACGATCTCGCGCTCAGAGAAGCGCAGCGGAAGGCCTTGTTAACCCTCGGGGGCTGGACTAATGGACGATAGGGGAGGCAAATATCTGATCGTTCGCGGCTCTGGGAGGCAAATATCTGATCGTTCGCGGCTCTGGGAGGCGCCCGAAGGGAGAGAGCCCCAGGGAGACTCTTGGCCGACCTGGGGATCGAGGAGGGCACGGATGCTGCGTGGATGCTGCAGGCCGATGCCACCACATCTTCGCAACCGGCTGGCTGGCCGAGTCCGTTCGCCCCGCCGTTGGTTGCCCTTCTGTCAACGTTTTCATCCAGAGCCATCGCCAGCATTGGGATTCGAGCGCATCTGCAAGGCGCGCGAGCCATCACTTCCGGTGAGCGACCCAACCCAACCGCACAAGTCCCAAGCCGCCAGGGTCGGGTGAGCTCGGTGATGAGATTACCTGCCTGAGCGTCAGTCGTCGTGCGGGACTGCGCGACGGCGCGACTGCGCGACTGCAGCACGGTGGAGCGAGTTCCCGATCCCGTCGGCGACGCCCGTGCTGCTGACGGACCGTAGAGACACAGGCTCGAAGAAACGAACACAAGAGAGTGCCAGAAGACTGCCCTCCAATCGCGCTGTTCGCGTAGTACGGAGCAGCACCCACCGGACTCGTAGTCCGTAATTCGTGAAGAAACGCCGCCGTCGACGCCGATGAAAAAGACAGTCTCTATTAATACGCACCCAACTCTCAATTCGTACGCACCCCCCCACATTCAGCCACAATGCCTCCGACATCGCCCTGCGACG
>JALHCA010000226.1:0-63763 GCA_024340505.1 Tolypocladium nubicola
TTGGCGACATCGGCAAGGTGGTGTGGCTCGTGTGTGGCTGAATGTGGGGGGGTGCGTACGAATTGAGAGTTGGGTGCGTATTAATAGAGACTGTCACGATTATTGACCCCTCAGGGCCTCAGTACAACCCAGGGGTCCATCATTTCCACAGCACCCGCCCGCGGGCCGCCAGGCTGGCTCTAAATATCCCAATCACGGGGCCCGACTTTGCAACCTAATTGGCTCAGTTGGGTGACGGACCGGACGCCTGTTGCACAAGCATGTCGAACACCTTGTCGAATTGGTGACCGACTGCTCCTTTAGTGCCAGCTTCGGAGCGAAACTGCCGGCAACCCCTCTCGTTGGAGGCAATACAGGATCCATGAGCCCGTGTTTGCCCATGAAGCCGCGGGTCTGCACGATGCCGTCCGACGTCCCCGTGTCCCTGGCTGTCGGCTTTATTGGTAACCCTACGGAAGCGTCTGGTTGCACGTGGATTGGAAATGGGGCGATCCAATTCGACTCGTTGGTATCGACTCCGTAATTCATGGGCTTGTGCCGGGGCACTGTTCCCATGAAAGGATGGCAGCTGGTATATTATAAAGCTCTGCGATCCTTGCTGTGCGCCTTCGTCCAGGAATCAGCGACGCGTTCCGAACTTAACAAGTGGTGTGAGTGCTCGGCTCTGGAAATGACAATGATGGTTTTCCGACAAGCTGCGCCGATCGCGGCGGCAATGGCCACCCTCGCACACGTTGTCAATGCTGGCAGCCTGGCAGATATCGACCATGTTGTTCTGTTCATGCAGGGTAACAAACCCTCGCTGTAGGTTGAGGCATATCTTCAGTGTGGCTAACAGTTTTGCCAGAAAACCGTGCCTTTGACCATTACTTTGGCACTATGGCTGGGGTGCGGGGCTTCAAGGATGCAAACCTCCAAATGAATGGCAATGTCCCGGTATGGAAGCAATTGACTACCCCGGCCCTGACCACTGATTCCCAGTACGTCACCCCGTGGTATCTCAATTACCTTGGCGGAAACTGGTCCGAGGCGACGCAGTGCATGTCGGCTGGCAGCAACGGTTGGTACGAGAACCATGCCGCCTGGAACTTTGGCGCCAACAACCACTGGGCCATGAACAACACGCCTTGGAGCATTGGATTTTACAAAAAGGAGGACGTTCCAACGCAGTGGGCGTTGGCAGATGGCTGGGTTGTAGGGGACATGTATCAGGTAAGCGATCTGCCACATGCCAAGACCGGCGTGTCCAGGCGCGACCAGGCTTCTAACCATAATACATAGGAGTCTATTGTCTCTTCTACCAACCCGAACAGAGTCGCCTGGATTTCAGGCTCTATCAACTCACCTGGCTCACCACAACTCCCGGACCAGGGCGGCAACCCCTACATTGACAACAACGAGACCCCTGGTTGCGAAAAGGGCGGTATCAACTGCTACCCGTTGAAGTGGAAGACGTCCGGCGAGTATTATGAGGACGCCGGCGTTTCATGGCAGGTCTTCCAAGACGCCGACAACTTCGACGACAACCCGTACGCGTGGTTCAAGCAGTTCCAAGACGCTAAGATGGGCTCGCCCCTGTATAACAAGGGCATCAAGGGATCATCTCTCAAGTCCTTCTACGAGCAAGCTGCCAGCGGAACTCTCCCCGAGGTCTCGTATATCGTTGGGCCAATGCAGCTCTCCGAGCGCCAACCTTACTCCCCTCACGACGGTGCGTGGCTGCAGAACAAGGTTGCCCAAGCCGTCATCAACTCCCCCAAGTACAACAAGACGGCCCTGATCGTCTCCTACGATGAGACTGGTGGCTGGTTCGACCATGTCGACCCTTACAGGTCCCCCGACGGGACCCCGGCCGAGTGGATCGACGATCCCTTTGGCCAGGTTGGGCACACCTTCATCGGCCCGGGCTTCCGTCTGCCGTTCTACATCATCTCGCCGTGGACCCGAAACGGCGGCGTCTACACCGAGCACGCCGACCACAGCTCGCAGATCCTCTTCGTCGAGAAATGGCAGGCCGCAAAGGGCAAGAACGTAACGACCGACGAGATGGTGCACTGGCGCCGAGAGCACATGGGCGACCTGGTGAGCGCCTTTGACTTTGAGAACCCAGACTATACCGTGCCAAACCTCCCGTTCGCCGCCGAGCCGCATCGCAACGCACAGGGCAACTATGATGGTTCGTCTTACTGCCAATCCAGGTACTCCAAGACCCGCCCGCCCGTGCCGTACAAAGGTGACGGCGTGATTGGCGACCTCACGACGGTTGTGGAACACGGGTTCAAGACTGTCCGCGGCAAGCTGACCGAGGGCCGCTTCCTGGTCTTGGAGACAAAGGGCCTCGCTTTGACGAACCCGGGCAAGTGTCGCGCTGATTCCAACGTTTCTTTGACCCGCGCATCGAAGGGTCACAAGCGCGAGCTGCAGCGCTGGGTCATTCATGCCGTTCAGCTCGGAGGCAGCGAGTTCACCATTCAGAGCGCCGCCGATGACCGGTTCATTTGCCAGGGCGGGCTCATGTGTAAGGAGAAGCAAAACGCCATTGTGTTTGAGACAGGCTATGAGCCGAGCAGGGGCTACAACTTGAAGCCCAAAGGCTCTGGCAAGTACTTGAATGCGGACAGTGGCAAGAAGCTGCTACTCGACGGTTCTCTCGGCCATTGGCAGATCTTTAGCGTGAGCTATTAGGCAGGTGAATGCTATCTAATGGAATGTTGAAGCAGGCAAGACGGGGGCTGCGCAATGTGAGCTGTGCCCAGAAGACAGTCGCAATGGAAGATCTGCCTACAATTGGACAGCCTACAGCATGTACTTGGTGCGCTTGCATGTTGATACATGGACACAAGGGGATTTCATTGCAACTTTCGTGATATTCAATGCGCAGCCACTTCTGGGTGCTTAACCTGCCCGGTCCTGAGTTCCGAAATACTTGTCTAGCTCGCTGTCAAGCTCTCGACCCTCGATGTGGCGCATCTCTTTCGCGCGCTTGACGGGGTTGACCCCATCGGCGTGTGCACTTGAAAATATGACATCCAACTCCTTCAAGCTTCGGCCCTTGGGCTCGGGGAAGAAAAAGTAGACAAAAGACAGGGTGGCGGCGATTGAACACGGCAAACATGACGTACGTTTTGTAGCCCAGGTTGGCGAATGCCGGCGGCGTGATCATGACGATCAGAAAGTTGGAGAGCCAGTTGGAGCATGTCGATAGCGAGTTCATCTGTATGAGGATTCGCAGATTGGTGACTTCTGCAGGATAGAGCCAAGTCATGCCGAGCCAGCCTGGTCGAGGGTCAGTCAGAGCGGAACAGCTAGCCAGCCTATGTGACAAAGCCTACCCAAATCGAAGAACGTGTTGAACACGAAAAGAAAGACCGTTGCAGTCACGCCATATAGGGTCTCCAAGACAGGAGCACCATTGTCTGAAACGCCGCCTGTGTACACAGTACCAGCCAAGATTGCCATAGATGCCATCATCCAGAAGACGCCCGGCAGCATCAGCTTACGGCGACCCGTTCGCTCAATCAACGGCAGCGCAACGAGAGATGCCAGGAAGTATTCAGTCCCGTTTGCCGCCGCCAGCAGCCGGGACATGCCGGGTGAAGCTCAGGGAGTTCTCAAACAGGAACGTGGCGTAGTAGGTGATGAGTTTGATGCCGCAGATCTGCTGGAAGAAGTGAGCAGCGATTTCCAGGAGCGTCCGACGGAGATTTTGCGAAGGATCGTCAGTGATGAGCTCCCTGTACTTGAACCCTCCGGTGCGGCTCTGCGCATCGAGCGAGTCCGTAATGGCCTGGACCTCGGCGTTTGCGGCTTCGTCATCTATGGGCTTGCCTAAGAGACGCTCAGTGACATACTTGATGTCTTGGAGTCGCCCTTTCATGGCAAGCCAGCGGCCGGGTTCCGGCAGGTAGAGAAGTCCCCACATGACGATGATGGTGAAGAAGGACTGGAAGGCGATGGGGAATGGCCGGCGAATAGAGCCCTCGAGAATGTAGAACCCATAGTCGACCCAGTACGCAATCATGATTCCGCTGGAGATGAGAGCTCCAGAGATGAGGATGAGGAGGCCGCGTTGGCGGGGGCGTGCGCACTCCGACTGCCAGGTCGGGATGGCTGAATCTGCTGTCGGCGAATGCACCTGCAAGGCCCAACCAAAGGAGCACTCACTTGATGTGACCATGCCATTGCCGATTCCTCCTACGATACGCCCAGCCACGAAAAGCCCGTATTCAAAGCAAGCGGCCTGCATGATGGTCCCGATGATCATGGTCAGACTGCCCCAAAAGGTGGATGACTTTCGCCCCCAGGTCTCTTCATAGAATAAGATCAGGACAGCTCCCAAGAAGCAGCCTATCTGGTAAATTGTAGTCGCCGCTGCCTGGTGTTCGGGTCTCCCGTACACATTTCAGTGTCAGGCTGCGTGTTCTGGGGGTTGTCGTGCCAGCAGATCGGATTGGCCCTGTCCCGCGGCGTCATCAACAGCAGGTTTTTCTGGAAGTCATTAAGTGTAAGCAAGGCACTCAAGACGCCTTGGTCGTAGTTCCAGGGTGTCAGAAAGCATGTTGTCGCGACGTTCGGTGGAGTTTGCGACTAGCCCAAGCATGAGGAATCTGCAGGACGCGATGCAGCCGATGCTCCAGTTCAGCGCCGCTCCCTCAAGGCACTTGTCGCTGGTTGTCCACTCTAGGAGGCTGCCAAGCTTGGAGAAGAAGGCGCAGAGCCCTTACAGCTTCTGCGTCTGCTCCTCGTTGGGCTGGTTGTCTTGCGAGGTGTTGCAGGAGTTGCTGTGCAGCGGTCCTGCTTCATTCTCGGCAGCCATGGCTCCAGGCGTCAACCACGAGACACGCGTAAGCACATACACAACGAGATATATGGCTATTCACGTTTCGCTGGACACCTGTTCGTCACATGTGCCTCGCTGAAAGGAACAAAAATAGTTTGTGGAGGCGTCGTCTCGGCGACCTTGGCTGAGATGATACGGAGTAGGTGCAAGCAACCTCGGGCGTGTTAGCTTACCTTTTACATGAGGGAGGTAAAAAAGGAATACCGTAATTGCACGCTCGACGGTGACTGAATAGAAATGCACAAATTCACAAGTCTATGTACTTGGGACGGCCGCACACGTCTCGTCCATCAACCGACGCTCTCCCAATACTGAAGCGCAATGGGCATGGACCGGGCAACTACCTGGAAGGGAAACACGAGCTTGAACCCGTCTCGCTGTCAGTCGTGGCAGTAACCACGAGCATCAGTCGTCGACAAAAGACGTCGTTGTCTCGTGGCACCGGCGCGAACAGCAGTCTTGGCCACGAGCAGCCGAAACATCGCCCGTTTCGGGAATTTCTCGTTTGGCCGGGATACCGAGATGGGCAATCCCGGTAGAGCAAGTGGCCGGCAGCCTCGCGCCTTTTGAAATGGCCACTTCTTGACTTCCAACGGCGCGCATGACGGGAGTGGAGGCGCGGTGAGCCATGACGTTGTCCGAGCGTAATATTAAGCTTAAAAGTGGCGCACCCAGCTTGGCTCTGTCACTGGTAGTGGCGCAACAATGGAAATTGCCCGTAGTTGGCAGAGCATTCTTGCTTGATTGCTCGAGTAGGGGGGTTGCAGCCGAACCACCTGGACATTGCCAAGAGATGATCATTCGCGAGTTGCGGAATCTATCCACAGCACGACTCGTGCGTGGCCAGACAAGATGCGTTGAAGCCGGCGCCACAACTGCTGAGTTGCGATGCGACTGGCCATGGGACTCGTAAAGGAGCTTGGCAGCAAAACGGTGTCGGAAAGGGGGAGTCGACTGTCGACTGAGTAATCCGTAGGTGCTGATTCTCACGTAAGGATTGATGTAGGGTAGCTGGCAGATGCACCTCCGGCGCAACTCTTCCATCTCCCATCTCCACCCCCACGTAATGGTTCACTTGGCAAGACAACTCACCTCACCCAGCCAATCCCCCCCGCGCCCATCTCTGTGCGACGTGCAGCAGAGGGGCCATGGGGGAGCAAATTTTACACGTACTTGCAGGGGCCTCGGTCTGGCGCCGTGCCTGGCGACCAGAGCGCCCGCTAGCCCGAAAGGGGCCCGAAAGGGGCCCGAAACGGGGTGAACCCCTTTTGTCGCCCGGTCGTCTCGCCATGGCTCGTATCCCCCCGAGCCTCAACAAACACCAGCAACGCGAGGCTGTCCGTCCCGTCTCTGCGCAGGATGAGCGTCGCTGCGCGGCACCGCTCGTAGCTGCGCGTCGACTCGAGCACGGGGTCGCCTCTCCCCGTCTCGGCGCGCCTCGCGGCAGCTCCTGTCCCGTGCCGCCCGCGGCCCAGCGCATCGAGCCCGGCGCAACCAGCTCAGCCAGCCTCTGCTGCGTGTATGGATCGACGGGGCTCCTCCGACTAAGCCGCTCGTCGCCACGATGCGATTCCACTCCTTGTTGACCCCCTCGACCCTGCCACTCCTTTCACTGCTCGCACATGCGTCGGCGGCCGCCGGCAAGAAGCAGGGCGGAACGGCCGCCGTCACCCCCCACGACAGCTACTCGTCCTCTGTCGGCGTGCTGGGCTGCAAGATCAACACCAACCGCGTCGCCTACTGGCCGGACGCGGTCGACTGCGACAGCATCTGCGTGTCTCTCTCGTACGGCGGCCGCACCGTCTACCTGCTCCGCGTCGACCAGTCCGAGGGCGCGCACGACGTCAGCTACGACGCCTGGAACTACCTTCTCACGGGCCACTCGGCCAACGACCGGCCGACGGCGGGCGGCCCCGTCGAGATGCAGTACGAGAGCGTCGACGCCTCCCGCTGCGAGCACCTCATCCACACCGAGGGCGGCTGGCTGCCCTTCAGCGCCGCCAACAGCATGAACTTCCTGGCCGGCTGCTTGGCCCGGCCGGACAGCTGGGTCGCCAAGCACTACACCCTCTTCAACATCCTCGACCCCGTCTGCACCCTGGGCTACGACGAGCAGTGCAAGCTCGATTGGCCCGCGGCGAACCAGGCCAAGTGCGCCCACGTCCTGGGCATCCCCGCGGCGCTCAAGGGTGCACCCGTCTACAACATTCGGTATCCAACCGGGCAAAGGGTCCTGGCCTCGTCGGGCGCGACAGGGGACGCCGCCGGGGGTGACGGCGGCGACGAGAGCGCGGGGAGGGGTCGCAGACGCTTATCGACGACTGCAGCGTGGCTTTGGGCACCCTGCGGCCTTCTCGCTGGACTCGTTGCCGCAGCATAAACGACGGCGGGGGAAACATGTTGAAGCGAATGACCTTTGCGGTATGTGCCTTGTCTGTTAATACGATTATACGAGTATGGATACGCGTGCCACTCTTGCGCCCAGCCGAGTTGTGGGGGAGCAGGCTTCGCCCCCCGGCTAGCCACATGACCTCGAATCCTTCCCAGAAGGATGTGAATCTGGCTCGGCTTATCCAAAAGGCGCATTGGCAACGTCGTGTCGTTACTTATCGTTACTTATCGGTTGCTTGTCGCCGTCGACGCGCGCCAGCCACGCGCCCGTCTGATTGGCACCAGACCCCCTGCTCATGCGGCCATCTTCCCGCCTGCTGTTCGAGACTCACACGCCCGTCTTGGCGCGCTTCTGTTCCTGGGTCTCTCCGCACAGTCAGGGCTTATTCCACCCGGCATCTGGAGCTATGTGGCCCACGGCATGGGGCGGCAAATGACAGCTCGATGCCCACGCAGGTGGTGGGTGTGCTCGATTGGGTATTTCCAATTCCAGCATCGGGCCAAGCCGTTGACTATGTATGCGGACCTTGCTTTTGTTGCGCAAGGTTGCCCGTGGAGGGAAGGTGATGCGCATGGTTAGCGAACTCCTCGAGCTATCGCTTGGTCTCACCTTGCCCAGCTCGTGTATATATATGCGCTTTGACCCAGTCCCAGTGTCTCTCAGCGCTCTGTGCTTCATCTCGTCGCCGGCCCTTGCTTTGTCTCTTGTCCAGTCCCAGTGGACTACTCGCCATCATGAAGTTCACCGCTGTCCTCCTCGCCCTCGCCTCGACGGTCGTGGCCGTGCCCACTGCCGATGGAACCAGCCTGAAGCGCGAGAGCCGCGAGTCCATCGTTGACCAGCTCATGTTTGGCATCCCCTTGCCCAAGTTCACTGCCCGCCGCAACAAGAGGGATCCCCCGACGCTGGACTGGTCCTCGGACGGCTGCACCAGCTCCCCCGACAACCCTTTCGGCTTCCCCTTCCTCCCCGCCTGCCACCGCCATGACTTTGGCTACCAGAACTTCCGGATCGAGAAGCGCTTCACCAAGCCCAACAAGGCCAAGATTGACACCATCTTCAAGACCGAGTACGTCTACATTTACAGTCAAAACATCCAGACGGCCCCCATTGATCAAAACCCACTAACACCTGACTCTGCGAAGCCTGTACTATCAGTGCAGACAAGTCGCTGCCAAGGGCGCTTGCGAGGGACTGGCGGGCGTGTACTACGCTGCCGTGCGCATGTTTGGCGGCAACGATGCCACCAAGCGGGAGACGCAGGAGGAGCTCAACAAGGCCTACGACGACGCAGTTGTCGCCTACAACGAGGCCGTCACGGAAGCCCAGGAGGAGGGCCTCCTGCCTGTCTTGGACTAAGGCGTTGTGAGAGGCATGTGACGAAAACGAGGCGACCCCCTCGGTACATATCTTGCTGCATCAGCATTTTGTCTTCATTTATATAACTTCTCAAAGTAAATACAGCTCAGCGACGACGAGCACACCTGTATGGTATGATCCAACTTAAAATGCAGAGTTCATGCATTGGATATGGATGTCTTTGCCTCGTGAAATGTCTGCACAATGCCACTTGCTGCAATTCAGTCGAAAATCCTTTGTAATGGGCTGATCACTAGATGCAGAGGGCTAGGGCATTACAAACTCTGCCGTGAGCCATACTCCATCCAATTGCTGGTTGAAGCTCGAGGTCGACCACAACCTCAGCAGCCCCGCCCCAAGCAAGGAATCTTTACAGTGCCCTTGCCCAACGGCTCCGGTGCTTGCGTAATGTTCCTCAGCTGGGGAAGGGTAAAGGGCGTCTTGTCGCTCAGGCTGTGTACCCTGCCAATCAGCTTCTCCAGGTGTCGCAACGCCGAGGCGGGCGCGTAGCCAGGCCCTTCGTGTCCCGCCAGCTGCGTCACAACCAGCGTCAGTCCGCGCTCATGATGCGATGTGCCAGCCACGCCAGAGCCTGAGGGCAAGCCAGATGCGTAGTAGGGAGATCTAGACCGTGGATCGAAGCCATAGAGCGGCACGTAGAAGGGGTCGCTCGGCGCGGTGTGGAAGCCGAGCTTACCGCCCCACGTCATGTTCTGGATGCCCAGGAGCACTCCGTTGAGCGGCAGAATCATGTCCATAGCGCCGTGGGCTAGGATGACGTTCTTGGTCTTGTCGATGACGTTGGGCAGCTCGTACTTGCCCGGAGGCGCGGACTGGTCGCCTCTCGACGAGTTAAACACTCCATTGACGCACTGGGACCATCGGACGTCCAGGGGCGCGTTGATGGCTCGTTTCACATCTGCCCGGTCAAAGTAGGGCTTCTCGCCGAGCGGATCATAGACCTGGGGACAGTGGTCTAGGATGTTGTATATGTTAAAGCAGGGGTTCACGACGAGCGACTTGGCTTGGACGACGTTGAAGAGCGAATCGCACTCTCGTTCAGCCACCACGGTGCCGTTGGGGGAGACCTTGACTCCTGGCGGGTAGCGTGGCGCCGGTCCCGAGGGCGGGTATGTAAGATACTTCTTGTTCCAGTCGGTGAAGCCGCAGCGTTGGGATATGTCGTGGATGCTTTGCATGGTGGCGTCATCGAGCGGCAAAAGCTCGTAGTGCTGCTGCACAAAAGTCTCCAAGATCACGTTGCTCTGGATCGTGTCGTCAAACATGATGCCGTCGTAGACCAACAGGCCACCGATGTTGTTGTATTTGGTGTCGTTGGAGTTGACCATGTGGCTGCCGATGTACGGGCCGTAGTAGCCGCCGTAGGACTCCGCGGCGACGTACACCTTCCAGCCGTGCATGCTAAAGGTGTCGATAAAGTTCTTCCAGAAGCCGAGGAACTGCTCCGCCACGTCGTCCTCGTCCTTGGCAGTAGCATTGCCCTGGGAGAAGCCGACGGTGACGGGCTGCTCGATCCAGACGACATTCGTCAGTTGGTGCCAGCTCCATGGGTTGGTAACTGGCTTCAAGGTGCCTGCCTGCCATTGAAATGGGCCGTTCTCTTGCAGAAACCCCAAGAGAGAGGAGCAGCCGGGCTAGTCGCCGCTGTTAGCATCTGTCCAATTGTGCGAGCGAGGTATAACATACACCTCCATTGAGCCAGATGACGATCTCCTTCTTCTTCTTATGCTCCTCGTTGGCGGTGGGGAAGAACCAAAAGTACAGGTGATCCCTCTCATTCGGCTTGCCGCTGATGGGCAATTGCCCGGCGTACGACTCGCCCACATCGAAGTCGACCTCTGGGAGACCTGAGCCGTTGACAGCAAACTCTTGAAAAGCCCAATCAGTAATAGAGTAGTTACAATGGGCTGGTGTGAGACTCACTGGACGTAACGTTGTTCAGGAACCGGTGTGCGGCGTCCGATCGCGCATGAATCTTCGGCTCCTCGAACGCTTCGTACGAGACGCTGCGGCTCTCGGACCCGTGCAGCCTCTGGAGCAGCGGATCTAGCCTGGAGTTGCGTACCGCGGCCGCTAGTCCCCAGAGCCCAACAAGGGAGAAAAGCAAGTGGTTCCGCATCTTGATTCGATTCACGTAGCGAAAGTGCCGAGTGCCACAGTTGCGCCTGGGAAGTGAGCCACAGCAACAGGACATCTGGCAGCATTTATACTCCGAACGGCCGCCATAATTTCCGCATTTACTCTGTCTATTTCTGTCTGTTATGTACGACCAGTACGACGCTGTATTACCAGGGCGGGCCGTGGAACCTCTCTGCACGGCTCTTGGCCAACTCGAGGCCTGATCGTCTGCCATCAACCCAGAGTCGGTGTGCTTCCTACAGCGCCAGGCCGGACAGCTGCCTTTCGCAGGGGCCTCTCCACGCATCGACAATATATCTGATCCTACCGTGATCGGTTAGGGCGTGCCGGTTCTGCAAGTCACCGTGCTAGTCGGGCTGACCGGGCGCGGCTCAAGCTTAAACACAGGTCGGTAGTTTGAGCACTTGCCTAATGCAGTAGATCGACGGCGAAAAAAGTCCCTGGTCTCCATCGCAGGCACCGGTTCCCACGCGCATGACGCAATACAAGTCAGTGATCGCGCTGGGTAACCCTAGGACACGGTGAAAGCCATGATACGCTGCAGATTACAATCTCTAATACGAGTATGTACGAGGTAGTTATCCTCGGGGATATCTATCTGGCTACCACCTACTCGCATTTGGTTACCAATCACTGCGAAGTGTAGCGCTCATGTAACTCCCGCTCAGCCACACATATACGTTTCAAGTTGCCCCCAGCTACTTTGCACTCAGCCATCGACATGACTGCCCGGCTGCCAACTCGAATTTCTTGAGTTCGGCGGGACATTAAATGTGCCGCCGGATTGGCAATTGAACTTGCAGCGCAGGCATGACAAAGAGCTTGGTCCCTGCAAATGGGAAGCGGCGGCTTGCCCCGAGCTGACGTGGTAGCGGACAATGCACTGTAGGTCTCTCTGACGGTATATGTGGAAGGTACTTTGCGCTTTGGTGGAGGTATGGGATAGCCAGATACGAGAAGAGGATAGCCAGTCTTTCATAGCGTGGACATCCGAGGATGCCGGCCGAAGGAGTCCCGCCCGCTTCTGTGGTACTAGCAGGCAAGTCACCGAGAATAGTAGAGCTATGTATCAAAATTTCGAACATAGTCAGGCGTTCAACTAGTCCGTACCCATAGGGAAGCCATGCTTTAATGGGAAGAAGAGACCTAGCATTCAGCGTTTGCCGTCCTCAATGTCTCAGACAAGAACGCGGCAAGGTCCGTTCGAAAGCCGGCTCCAGCCTTGACACTACTCGTACTTTGTATCTCCACACCGCCCGAGTGCAGCCCAACAGTTCGGAACAGCACTGCCGTGTGGCTTGTTGGTTGCCGAGACCTGCAGAACGAGGATGACCAACCACATGTCGACATGTCTCATTATAGCTAAGATGCAATAATTCAACAAGGCTGCCTAGTTCGACTGAGACACAGAGAACATTGGGCTTCAGGCGATGTGAGATATTGATGGCTTACATACGTCCGTTGATAGATCCAAAAAGCCATCCGAAGCATTTTACGGCACCGTATTTGTTGCAACTCGTCTCAAGCTTGGACCTCATCATATTCGCGCTTAAGCTTGAACTCTCCCGGCCCCATGGACCCATCTGCCTCCGAGGGGCGTCAACTCCGCCGCCCTTTAATACGCTGAAGCCAGGCATGTCGCCGGAATACCAGCTCTTGCCTAGGGCCTCAATCTCCTTTGTGCGAAAGTCGAGCTCCACGAGGCCCACTTGCTGTCGTAGTTGAGGTCTGAGCCTTGCTGAGTACCGGCCAGGTCCAGCCGTTGAGGCTTGAACGCCTCGAGCTTCTCCGGGTCGCACGGGAAATGCACACGAGTTGAGAAACGTGGATGCATGTAGATTTATTCTCCACGCACTTACGAGTATGCCAGTTTTGTGTTTTTGCTACAAATTAAATCACTTCATCCACGCAACCTTGAGCTCTGCCTCGTGCTGCTTGGCGATGACGTCCCCATACAGCTGCGGGCGCCTCGCTTTGCGATACCTGAACCCGCCAGCCAGCTGCAGCTTCTCTCGCGTGCACACGGCCACGGCCATGTCCTCCCCCAGCCGGCGGCACTCGTCGAGCACGCCGCCAAAGGGGTCCAGCACCAGGGAGCAGCCGTTCTTGAGCTGGTCGTCGTCCATGCCGATGGGGTTGCTGAAGACGACGTAGATGGCGTTGTCGTACGCGCGGGCCGGCAGCCACTTCATCAGCCAGGCGCGGCCCTTGAGCCCGTCGAACTCGGCGCGGAGCGTGGTCGGGTCCGTCGCGCGGGCGTGCCACAGGCCGGGATCCACAAACCCGGCGCCGGGCCGGGTGGACGGCGTGCACATGGTGACGTGCGGCGCAAAGAGGATCTCTGCGCCCAAAAGGGCCGTCGCACGGGCGTTTTCGACGACGTTGTTGTCGTAGCAGATTAGGATGCCGGCCTTCCAGCCGAGAAGATCAAAGACGACGAGCTCATCGCCGGCGGATAAGTACTTGCTGATGAAGGGGTGCAGCTTGCGGAACCGAGCGAGCATGCCGTCTGCCGAGACGCACACGTAGGTGTTGTAGATCTTGTCCGCCGCCTCATCATACTCGAACAGCCCGGCCAGCACGACGACGCCAATGTCCCGTGCAATGGAAACCAGCTCTTGGATGCTTGAGCCTGAAGGCACCGGCTCCGAGGCGGCGATGAGCTCGTCGCGGGACAGCTTCGACGCAAAGGTGTAGCCGCTGATGGAGCATTCGTGAAAGGCCACGACGTTGCAGCCCTGGCCGGCGGCTTGGACGGAGAGGCGGCGGATGGTTGCCAAGTTCGCCGCCTTGTCGCCCGAGGCGTTTTCGAACTGCACTGAGGCGATGCGCAAGTCGGACATTGTGACGAGTCAATACCCCGTAATACTCCAAGCGGCTATTCTTGTTGGTATCTTGTTGATGGGATACTTGGGAAGACGACACTGCATCGAGTGAGCTAGAGCAGCTTATATACAGGCCTGCGGCTGGAGCAATACGTTCATGGCGATGCCGCGGCGCTACGGAAAACGACGTTACATATCTCAGATCGCGGGGCGTCAGAATCGTGCCGCAAGATACGAGTAGAGTCGGTGGCTCGTCTGGCCCGGTCCACGTCCATTTGTGTTGTCATGGGCAAGTTCCTGGCCAGTTGACAGGCCAAATTCTCGCCTCGTGCCGTTTCAGTGGGTGCTGGACCGCCAGCTGAGTGGCGGAGTTGCCTAATCGGGGGATTCACCCAAGAGCTGACAAGTTGCTGTGTCTGCGGTTTCGCTACCAAAGGGCGTAGATACCAGGGTGTATTTGCGTATCGAAACCAGTCTCCGTGCTCAGTATGTACAGGTTTGTGCGGAGTGGGTGGCGATGGGAGCCATTTTTTAATATCAACGTTGCATGTTTGTGAGGAGTGCGGTCCGTTACACATAATCATCGCAGATCCAGACTGAGACAAGGCGACAACTGGACTCGTCAATACACTCACATGGCAGTCGAATATTGCCACAACTAAGTCTAGCATTGAAGCGTTGCAGGCTATAAGTCATGTTGCCAGTGGTGCCGCCAGCTTTTGCGTGTTTACTTGACCAGCCTCTTCAATGACTCTGTCGCCAACAGCATGCAGGCCCCAATCGGCTTTGGGCACTCAGCCTTACGTTCATTAATTGCACAAAAGGCGGCCAGATCCAAAACTCTACGACCTAGTATACAAGCCACGATATCAGACATGGGCAAGCTCAACTTCCCGTTGCAGGCTTGAAGAATGACGGCAGGCGTAGGGAGATGCATGTGCTCCGCCCCCGCTGACAGTGGCCGAGAATCACGAACCCTCTGGGCGGCTCGACTGCAGCAATGAATGGAGTTGACGCCTTAAACGAATGCGATGAATGAGGCACGGACGGCGCATTTCAATTGATGACATGTCTACGAAGTACCAAGTACGTCATCCCATAATCAATCTTTGCGGTGTGGTTTCTTGCCTAGGGACGCCTTGAGACTCTGCGCCATCTGAAACATTCACGAGGTTTGGCCAGGTAGGATTTTAGTAGCTCACCGCAGAGTCTTCAGGCCACAAAAGCGGTGGCGCCTCGGCAATCTGGGAGTCTGCACACCGCCAGTTCTCTCTATTCGTCTGAGGCCGCGAGTTCCAGAAGGGCTACGCACGCTCGCGCTCACTGTATATCCTTCCAAGCCTTCCCTAAGAAATTGGGACTTTAGGGTAATATGGCTGCATCTGGTGCGCCTCCAACGTTCCGTCAGAGACGAAGCAGTGGTTCTGTGGACCTTTTCCCCAGCGATTGATTTCCCCGCAGCAAGCCTCCCGAAATGGAGGAGGCGAGGCAAGCCATGCCGCAAAGGTTCCGCTCGTCGATAGTCTCTTAGTTGCTCCTGACTACATCTCCTATGTCATTGGCATGGCAGCTGTCGGCTCGATCACAGCGCCAACTCCCTGGCGATGGCGTTCACGGCCAGGAGACGCACATGCAAGCCGATGCAACGCTTCGGGCCCGGAGTGATTGGCCAAAGCGATCGAAGTAACCCGAGAGATGACATGAATGGTTCTTTGCGGGGGGGCCTACGATGAATGAAGAAGGTCGCACCCGTACAAAGCCAACCGCAGTTTATCAGAGGTGGCACACGCGAACCGTTTGTTGTTGGCTCGGGCGTCGTCACCGATCAGCGACATGTCCGTCCCGGGACCACATTCACTGCAAAAACAAAGTTCTTCGTGCAACGGCCTCAACTGCTCATGTCGGTAACAGGAGGTTGGTGTCGCTCGATAAATGGCTGGGCGGCTCGTTAAACAAAAGAGCAATCATTGCTGCTTCAGGTCCTTCTTACATGCAGCGCCGCCTCACCCTTTCATCAACCTTCTGTGAACAGGGAGCAGACCACGATGCGTGTCTCTCTCTGCAAGCCGGCAGCCCTGCTGGCCCTGCTGTCGTCGCTGGCCTTTGCTATTGAGCCGCCGCGGCTGCCTCGCCAGCCGACGGGCAATGGCAACCGCCTGCTCACCTACAACGAGACTGTCGTCTCGCGCAAGATCCGTCCGACGTCAAAGTCGGTCCGCTGGGTCTCTGCTGGGGCCGACGGCCAGTACATATCCTCCAACGACAACAAGGACCTCGTCCTGGAAAACATCGTCACGAATGACGCCGAAATCTTCGTGCCCGCCAAGCAGCTCCCGGAGGACATGCAGGAGTACTGGATCCGCCATGACCAGCGCGCCCTGCTGATCGCTTCCAACGCGACAAAGCAGTACCGGCACTCGTACTTCTCCGATTACTTCATCCTCGATATTCAGAGCCGCAAAAAGACTCCTCTGGTTGAGGACCAGGCAGGTGATATCCAGTACGCGGCCCTTGCGCCCAAGGGCGACTCCATCGCGTTTGTTCGGGGCAACAACCTGTACCTCCGCGATGCCGACGCAAGGATTCATCAAATAACGACGAATGGCGGCGCCGACATGTTCAACGGGGTCCCCGACTGGGTTTACGAGGAGGAGATTCTCAGCGGCCGCTCGGCACTGTGGTTCTCGCCCGACGCCAAGTACATTGCGTTCCTGAGCTTCAACGAGACGGGCGTCGGCACGTTTACGATCCCCTACTACATGGCTGGCCAAAAGGTGGCACCGCCGTATCCCAAGGAGCTCGAGCTGCGCTATCCCAAGGTCGGTTCGAAGAACCCCACAGTGCAGTTCAATATTCTGGACGTGCAGGCCAAGACGTTTAGCCCGGTGCCAATCGATGCCTTTCCAAGGGACGAGGCCATCGTCGGAGAGGTCGCGTGGGTGACCGAGGGCCACTCGTCGGTCCTCTACCGGGTCTTCAACCGCGTCCAAGACATGGAAAAGCACGTCGTCGTCAACCCAGAGACCAAAATATCCAAGGTAGTGCGGGAGCGCGACGGCACGGACGGGTGGCTGGAGAACTCGATGGCGATCCAGTACGTGGGCAACGTCAAGGACAGGTGCAACAAGACTCACTACGTGGACCTGTCCGACGCGTCAGGCTGGCAGCACATTTACCTGTACCCCGTCGACGGCGGCAAGCCCACCCAGCTGACGTCTGGCGACTGGGAGGTCGCCTCCATCCTTTATGTCGATCCTAAGCGAAGTCTCGTCTACTACAGCGCGACGACCCGTCACAGCACCGAACGCCACGTTTACAGCGTCTCGTACGCGACAAAGGAGATTGTCCCTCTGGTCGACTACAAGGTCGCAGCAGTCTTCTCGGCCGACTTTTCCTCCAAGGGCGGCTATTACATCCTGTCGTATGGGGGTCCCGACGTGCCCTACCAGGAGCTCTATGCCTCGAACAGCACCAAGCCGCTGCGGACAATCACGAGCAACGAAAACGTCTACAAAGCCATTGCCGAGTACAACCTCCCCAACATCACGTACTTTGAGCTCACGCACCCCGACGGCTTCTCTCTCAACGTGCGACAGATCCTCCCGCCAAATTTCGACCCCACGAAGCGGTATCCCGTGCTGTTCAACCCCTACGGCGGGCCCAACTCTCAGAGTGTGGACAAGTCCTTCCAGGCATACGGCTGGAACGCGTACATCGCGTCAGAGCCCGAGCTGCAGTTCGTCACCTACGTCGTCGACAACCGCGGCACCGGCTTCAAGGGCCGCAAGTTCCGGTCCGCCGTCGCGGGCCACCTCGGCCGGCTGGAGCCGAAGGACCAGATCTGGGCCGCGCAGCAGCTCATCGCGCAGAACGCATTCATCGACGCGGACCATGTCGGTATGTGGGGGTGGTCGTTTGGCGGCTACCTGACGGCCAAGACCATCGAGGCAGACTCGGGCGTCTTCGCCTTTGGCCTCAGCACGGCGCCTGTGTCGGACTGGCGCTTCTACGACTCCATGTACACGGAGCGGTACATGAAGACGCTCGCTGGAAACGCGGCCGGGTACAATGAGACGGCGGTGCGCCGGTCGGACGGCTTCAAAGCGCTGGCGGGCGTCTTCTCGCTCATGCACGGCACGGGCGACGACAACGTGCACTACCAGAACGCGGCGGCGCTGGTGGACCTGCTCGTGGCCGGCGGCGTCTCGCCCGACAGGTTCAGGATGATGGCCTTTACGGACAGCGACCACGGCATCAGCTTCCACGGCGCGAGTGCCTACATCTACAAGTTCCTCACGGCACGCCTGTGGGACGAGGTGCAGCGGAAGGAGGCGAAGATGGTGCACCAGTGGAGTCGAAAGGCGAGGGAAGTGCCGAATAGGTTGCAATAGGACAATCGGTCGGAGGGAGTCTGGAGTCTATAACAATCCGGATCATATCCCAACAGACATGTTTACACAACACGATGTGTACAACACACAATTCATCATGTATCCCCGTGAGCCTAGCATCAAACGTCCCTGCAGAGTGTTCGACCCGTCGCGCATTGCGAGTCTCAACTGTCCAGACTGGACACCGACCGCCGTCGGCTCCGTCCCCTTCTCGGCCGCACGAGTTCCATCGAGTCTCTCGCCACGGGCAAGGTATGCCTGAATGCCATCCGGTATTGGCTGCTTTTTTTGGAGGGACAAAGCAGAGGTAACCTGCCTGGGCGGATAACAAGAAGTACGTGATGGATTCCTGCCGTGGGCATACGCCCCTCATCGTTGGAACCGTCGAGGTCCTGGCCACCAAGCTTCAGCCCGGCAAGTATAAGGCCTTCTTCCTCGCAAAGGAACAGATACAAGTGGCTCGCGCCGCCCATACAGGTAGTCGTCCCGGGTAACGTGCCACTGATTTCGTTCCTCGTCGAATTGTTGACCACGCACGCCACCATCCAGGCGACTGCATCCACTGGCACCAGGTCTCAGCTGCAGACTATCGCACCGGTGCGCAACGTCGGCTCTCCGCTCAGCTTTCACCAGAAGCAGGTCTGGTTCCTCGCCAAGCGCGACGTCGATATTGTCAGCATCCAGGAGGCCTGGGGCGGCCACGGCACGCGTCTGGCAAACGCCCTGGGCCGGTACGTCTGGCAGGAGGCCGAACTCGCCATCATCAGCCGCTACCCCATTGACGAGGTCTACTCGCCAACAGAGCGCAGTGGTGCGGTGCGCATCCAGCTGGACGGCGCTGCAGCGAGGTCATCATGCGGACTGGCCACCTGGGCTACGGCCCCGTACTGCCCATGGGCGCATCTACTTTATCTACCACAAGGGCCTTCGGGCGCTCAGCTCCGAGGTCATAGTCGTGGGCAAGCCGGAGGCTGAGCCGGACCACAAGGACAACGAGTGGACGTCGGACCACGCCGCCGTCAAGACGTCGTCAGGGTCGGCAGTCTAAAGAAGTGCAAGCTTGCAAGCGGTATATCTAGGCGTATGTGGGTAGATAAGTGGGTAGATCCTGCTGGCTGGTAGATCATCGCCAGGGGTTTGCCGCAGCCACATAGCGGTCTATAAGAGTGGCGGTCTTGGATCGGGCACTAACATGGTCGAGAGATGGCGTGATAGCGAGCGGGAAGGCTAGCGGGCGTTCTTGGCTACAATGTTTTTGTGAGAGTTTTGTTACTTGTGACTGACCGAGAAGCACGTCTTGAATCATGCCATCCTGGGCAACGCCATGTGGTTGAGGCGCTGACGGTAGTAGTTCGACAGAGTAGATTTTCCATGGATGGTCCGTACGCCTAAAAAAAATATTAAAGCGTTCCATAGTGGAAACAGAATTCTCTCATAGCTGTACTGTACGCCACCTATAGCTTTGTACATGTCACATAACTCTTCAGTGGGGCTCAGGTCATGCAGCTTCGAGCAATTAACCCGAAGCTGTCTTGGAACACCCTAGACAACAATAGCCGTTGGACACTCGCGCTTCCACCTCGCCAGTGCCGCCAAGGGGTCTGAGCTCCCAAGCACACCTTGGACCCCGAATATTATTCTTTGATACTACGAGTAAGGCTCAGACACCGAGACTGTCACTCAGCTTGCAATGCTTTCGTCTCGGCGAGACTCAACAGCCACATCCTTGGACTGGCCACGGAGATTGCAGCCATTGCGCGTCCATCGTCCAACGGCCATCACGCAAATCACTGCTCAATGAGCTCATGCCATGGCCCCCATAATCGCTGGGCGCGCGAGCGGGCGGGTGCGAGTGCACGCATTGCCAAGCTGTCGCCAGTCCGTCCCGCGATGGCGCAAGAGGCCGTTGCTTGTGCCGTGACGGACTCTTAAACGCGGGATGGCAGCAGCCCATTGAAAAGTCGACTGCAACGTCTCTAAACGCCGCTGCTCTTTCGAGAAGACAGGCATCCTTTCAAAATTTATTGGCGTAGCGAGACCATGTCTGACCTCAAGGATGGCGCCAAGCCAGCCCAGACAGTCGTTTTGGGGCACGATGCGCTGGACAGCCCAAGTGACCGCGACAATCAGTTTCCCGACGATGCCTCGAGCATCGAGAGCCACACGTACGCCTATTCAGAGGACCGAAAGATTGGTATTACCGGCGCCGTGTTCCTCATTTTGAACAAGATGATTGGTACCGGGAGTGAGTCCAGACAACCAAGCCAACGCCGAGAATACGACTAACACGCATAATGCAGTCTTCTCGACGCCGTCTGCCATCTTTGCGGCAACTGGATCCGTTGGCATCAGCTTCATCCTGTGGCTTGTCGGTGGCATCCTCACCTTCTTCGGCCTGAGTGTCTTTCTCGAGTTTGGTCTCGCCATTCCTCGCTCTGGGGGAGAAAAGAACTACCTCGAGCGAGTGTATCGACGGCCGCGCTATCTGGCTACCTGCGTCCTGGCCTCGCAGATGATCCTCCTCGGCTTCTCGTCGGGCAATGCTCTCGCCTTTGGCCGCTACATCCTCTACGCCTCGGGGCGAGAGTCCCCCGATGGCTGGGCGGCGCGCGGCATCGGCATTGCCGGCATCACTTTTGCCATTCTCCTCCACAGCATCTTCCCGAAGTGGGGGGTCCGGCTCTTCAACGTCCTCGGCGTCTTCAAGGTCGTCGTCCTCCTCTTTATCGTCTGCTCCGGCTTTGCGGCGCTCGCGGGCCACCGGCTCGTGCCCGATCCGCACAACTTC
This sequence comes from Tolypocladium nubicola, assembly GCA_024340505.1. Lineage (NCBI taxonomy): Eukaryota > Fungi > Ascomycota > Sordariomycetes > Hypocreales > Ophiocordycipitaceae > Tolypocladium > Tolypocladium nubicola. The sequence continues at coordinate 20,756 of JALHCA010000226.1, forward strand.
GACGACGCCTTCAGGATCGAGAACGGGGACGGGTACGGCGGCGGCGGCGCGTACGCGTACTCGAACGCGCTCCTCAACGTCGTGTACAGCTACAAGGGCTGGGAGAATGCAAACTATGTCGTCAGCGAGCTGAGGCACCCGCGCAAGACCCTGGCCATTGCCGCGCCGCTCGCCGTCGGTGGCGTCACCATCCTGTACCTGCTCGCCAACGTCGCGTACTTTGCCGTGATCCCAAAGTCGGAGCTGGCCAAGTCGGAGGTTCTTGTGGCGGGCATCTTCTTCCGCAACGTGTTTGGTGACAGCGCCGGAGCCCGCAGCCTACCCGTGTTCGTGGTCCTCAGCAACATTGGCAACGTGCTCGCCGTCAGCTTCGCCCACGCGCGGGTTAACCAGGAGCTGGCCAAGGAGGGACTGCTGCCGTTCAGCCAGTTCTGGGCCTCGAACAAGCCATTCAACGCGCCAGCCGCGTCGGTGAGTGCAGGCATCATCATGGGTGTGGCTAGTTAGATGCTAATCCTGCTTGGCAGCTTTTCTTACATTGGCTCGTGACAGTCATCGTCCTCATGGCGCCCCCAGCGGGCCCTGCGTATACCTTCATCGTCAACTTGTATGAACAGCGACTGCCCCCCCGTCCGACTCACCTGCTGATTGCTTGCCCAGATATACCTACCCCGGCGCCTGGATCAACGCCTTTGTCGCCGCGGGCCTCATCTGGCTCCAGTACAAAAAGTCGGAGAACTGGAGCTCGCCGTGGCACACGTTTCTCCCCATCTCGGTCGTGTACTTGCTATCCAACGTGTTCCTACTGCTCGTGCCTTTTATTCCGCCAGAGGGCAACTGGAACGCCGACGGATACCCGTACTACGCGTTCCCCGTCGTCGGCGTGGGCGTTCTTCTCCTCGGCGGCGTGTACTGGACGGTGTGGACAAAGGTGCTGCCGTACTTTGGCGGCTACAGGGTTGTCTCTGAGCGGACGTTTGATGATAGCGGAGTTGAAGTTGTGCGATATCGCAAACAAGTCGTCAAAAGGCGTTAGATAGATAGGAGAGCAGATGCAACCGAATCAGGCGAAGCGAGGTCATCGCAATGTTTCCTCTGCCACGACCACTCCCGATTGCTCAGAGTGACCAAGCCACTGCCATGCCAGTCATGAACTTCCGCGTTTGAAGACATTTGAAGACGATTGAGGAGAACGGTGACTCCAGAATACTGCAATATGCAAAAGGACCTAAGCTGGTGAGGTTGGTGTTGGCAGTGAGCTGATTTGAGTGGGCCCGAGGTTCGTGGCGCATTTTGAGCTGCCTGACGTAACTTCTTCCACCACGTCGAGTTCTCAAGTCTCAACCACCACAGCGCGTCCGTCGCCTTCGCACCTCTACGAGTATTCCAGGCGCCATCATCTGCGCTCAAAATCGCTCGCAACATGGACGGCCTTGACGACTTTGAGAAGACGCTCGCCGCCGAAAAGGCAGAGCGCGAAAGATTGGAGCGACATGGTGGGGAGCGTCGCCATCACAAACACCGTCACCATCGGCACGACCAGGAGCTGGATCGAGATGGAGACAAGGGCAAGGACCGGCACCGCCATCGAAGGCATCGCGGCGACGACGACGACGACGGCCACAGGCACAAGAGGAGCCGCCATTCGCGCGACGCCGACGACCGCCCATCACGCCACAGCCATCGCGACGAAGGGCATCACAAGACATCTGACCCGAAGGAAGACCTGCCGCAACCCGACGACGAGAAGCCATCGAGCGAGAATGCCGTCGAGTCTTCCAAGCCGCTTGAGCGAGACGCGTGGATGACGGCGCCGTCCGCGCTCGACGTCGAACGCGTCCACCGGCCTGGTCGGAACAAACCCAAGTCCCCTCCAAGGGAGGCGCCGAAGCGCGTCATCCACCGACGAGAGCTCAACAACGACCACTTGCAAGCATTAAATGATGGTGTCGCGCCTGAAGCGCCGCAGGCTCCCCCCGAGCGGACGGTGGGCTACACGTTCGGCGACGCAGGCTCATCCTGGCGCATGACGAAGCTCAAGGCAGTGTACACCGCGGCAGCAGAGAGCGAACGGTCGCTGGACGATGTGGCCGAGGAGCGATTCGGGACTCTCGAAGAATTCGACGATGCGCGAGAGGAAAAGAGCGAGCTGGAGAGGAGAAATATCTACGGAGAGGGATATCGCGAGAGGGAGAAGCCGACGGGCGAGCTGTACCGCGAGCGACTGCGCAAACAGCCGACCAAGCAGCCATCACCAGAGCCTGAGCAAGGAATAGTCATACCGGAGGAAGCGCCAGCCATGGACCAGACTGCATTGAACCGACTCCGCGCTCAGATGATGAAGGCCAAGCTCCGTCGCGCGCCGAACGCGGCTCAGCTAGAAGAAGAGTACAACCGTGCGGCAGCAGCAAATGCCTCGCGCTCGACGGCACCAGAGGCCGTGGTCCTCGGCGTCATGGACAACCGTCAGCTTGCCGGAACGCGTGGTGAGGTCAAAGCCGTCGACACCAAACGCGGACGGGAGAGGGGGACGGTGGAGGAGAACACCGACATGTCCATCGACGACATGGTCAGGGAGGAGCGGCGGACAAAGGGCCAGGCCGGCGGAGAGGGACTGCGTCTGGCCGAGCGCATCGCCAAGGACACAAAATACGACGACAACCTGGACTACATGGACGAGAACGCCGAGAAGCTGGCCAAGCGCGTGCACAAGAGCGAGGTCAACCTCAAGAACATGGCCGTCGGCGAGTTCCAGAAGCTGAACCGCATCCTCGAAAGCTGCGCGCTCTGCCACCATGAGGACAAGGGACGGCCGCCCCTGGCGCCCATCGTCTCCCTCGGCACGCGCGTGTACCTCACGCTGGCCACGGAGCCCGAGGTCAGCGAGGGCGGCGCCGTCATCGTGCCCATCACGCACCGGCGCAACCTGCTCGAGTGCGACGACGACGAGTGGGAGGAGATTCGCAACTTCATGAAGAGCCTGACGCGCATGTACCACGAGCAGGGCCGGGACGTCGTCTTCTACGAGAACGCGGCGGCGCCGCAGCGGCACATGCACGCCGCCATGACGGCCGTGCCCATCCCGTACGCCGAGGGCGCCACCGCCCCGGCCTACTTCAAGGAGGCCTTCCTGTCGTCGGACGAGGAGTGGTCGCAGCACACGAAGATCATCGACACGGCGGCCCGCGCGCGCGACGGCCTCGGCCGCATGGCCTTTCGCCGCTCCCTCGCCAAGGAGATGCCCTACTTCCACGTGTGGTTCGGCCTCGACGGCGGCCTGGGCCACGTCGTCGAGAACGCGGACCGCTGGCCCCGGGGGGACCTGTTCGCCCGCGAGGTGGTCGGGGGCATCGTCGGCGCGGAGCCGCAGCTCGTCAAGAAGCAGGGCCGCTGGGCGCGGGGGGACGCGCGGGTCGACGCGTGGAGGAAGGGCTGGCGCAAGTTTGACTGGACGCGGGTGCTGGCCGAGGCATGAGAGCAAGGATGACGGCAAATATGGCTTCCCAAGGAGAATAAGCAAAGTACGTGAAACTACCGCCCCGATTCATCGCAGTGTACCCTCCACCCCAAGTGTCGTCTGTGCCTCCTCGCCCATTATTATACCCTCCATTCCAGTGCCATCCGGCTCCGGCTCTTCCTAGTCCAGTATATCCTCCACTTCAATGTCGTCCGTGTCTTCCTCGCTCTGTGTATCTTCCAATTCACTGTCGTCCGTGTCTTCCTCGCTCAGTGTATCTTCCCAACTCGTGTTGTCCATGTTTTGTAGCCCTCCGTGTCTCCTTAGCGCCCAAGACTCGATGCGAGCATCTTCCGCCCGTTCCCTTTCCTCTTCGCTTTTGCTCAGCCGAAACCTGGAGTCAGAAAGAAGAGCCTCGACCTTAGTAGCCCTGGCACTTTCGAACGCTGCCACTGCTTCGACCAACCTTGTATTGAGCTCGCCCTTTCCCCTGTATTTAGTACAGAAATGTCCCATCTTTGACGGGATTGTACGGCATCCCGTCGCAGCTTCGACCATTCTTTCCGTGAGCTGTGACTCATCTTCAACCAACGTGACAAGCAGATCCAGGGCGAAAAGACTCCCGTGACTCGCGGCGTGCACAAGGAGTTCATGTGTAGTGGGAACCTCGGCCCCCCTCTCACTGAGAAGCAGCGACATAATGACATTGCCTCTGTATGTACTTTTGGCCGCACGATTGAATTTGTCGTCTGTATACTTGGTCTTGTTTCCAAGACGCCAGAAACACATACGGCCCTTGTGGGAAAACGATATGGTGTTTCCAGAAGCTTCGAGAGGCCGAGGTCTTGGAGAATCCAGAAACCTGAGGTCTTTTGGAGTCGAGAAGTCTGAGTCTTGCAGATAGAACAATAGTTTGGCGAGAAAGCAGCGATGTGGGAGAAGAAGAGCCCTGCCGCCAGACGACACGTCCGCCAAAAGAGCGGTATTCAATAGAAGAGCCCAACATTCCCCGCACAGTCAGGCATGCACGCGTTCAGTTACCAGCTGCTCAGCCTGCTCGACCAGGAACTCCGCCTCGTCGTACAGAGGCCGTCGTACGGCACAAGCCCTACGGGAGTACAGCCATACGGGGTACGTCCTACGGGAGCACAAGCCATACAAAGTTCCGACTGGCTTTGACCGCTCCTGGTATTCTTACATGGTAATTTCATGCTAGGTACTCTCTTCTGTTAGTCCAGAGGAGTCGTTGCGCAATGGGCATGCCACGAGGCTGCAGCGATGCCTCGATCTGGAGTATAGACACTGGTGAACCTATGAAACCGATACTCCTACGTCAGTCGTGGGGCTTATACTCCAGTGGCATTACGATCCTTGAAGGGTGTACGGCCTGAATGCCTGTAAGTCATCGTCTGTGACTGATGGCCAGCGCAGCTACGCCACGCACATACAGACACGGCATAAGGAAAATCCCGGTGAGTTCCAACCGCGTGCGAATTAAGACATTACTAGGTATCACCAGTCACCCATCACCCATAACCATCACCCAAACCCGTCATCCAAACCCGCCAGCGCAGTCCTGGCATCCAACACCGCATCCACCATCCCTTTTGTTCCGCCTCAAAGTGTACAAAATGATGCCCCAAAATGAGCAAGACAGTAACGAATCCAACCGCAACATCAGCGTCCAAGTCCAGGGGTATCGCAACTCGTATCGTACAACACGCCTTCCGATCCCAGTATAGTCAAGATGGGTGATGTTTGGGTATCTCCTTGCTGCATCGGCATACTCCGCCCGTCGCAACAGCATATCAAGGATCGGAGCTTCGATCCCGGTCCAAGCGCCATGCGACATGCGCCGTCATGCTGCTGCACGTCTCGGTCTTGTCAATGGCAGAGCGCCCCTTCACCGGCCGCTGAACGTCCCCTCACCGGCCCTGAGCGTCCCCCTCCTCCCCCTCTCGCGGTCCTTGCGCCCGTCGGCGCCCGTCGCCCTCATCCAGTCCTCCCACTCCTTGCTCATCTCCATGAGCACCGAGCCCATGACGGCGGCGCTCGCCATCAGGCCGTGGCCCTCGCCCTCGAGCACGCGCACCTCGCACCGCCGCATCGTCTTGCCCAGCCACTTGACGTTGTCGACGGGCACGCGCGTGTCGCGGCTGCCGTGGTGGATGACGACGGGCCGCGTGATGTCGACGTAGCGGAAGCCGATGGTGTGCCGCCGCTCGAGGCACACGAGCAGGTCGACGGCCGGGTTGGCGCCCGTCGTCGCGAGCTCCCAGATGGCGTGCGTCAGGCGCGTGTCGTACGTCACCTGGCGTTCCTTGTCGGCCATGGCATCGGCCGCCGCCGCGAGGACCGCCGAGCCGCCGTTCATGGCGCCCTGGGGCGGGTGCATGCGGTCCATGTTCTCGGTCGCATTGGGGGACTCGAGACTACCATCGGCGTGCTGCCGTGACGGTGTGCTTGCGTCCTTGCCGTAGAGCCCATACCCAAAGTTCTCCTTGTCCAGTAGGTGCGTGGCGTTGCGGCTGGGCGTGCTGCCGGCCTCCTTGCCGGCCGCCCTCTTCTTACTTCGCCGCGGGTTCTTGGGCAGGGAGCTCGTGATGGAGCTGCTCGTGGCGGTCATGAAGCTCGAGTTGGCTGCCTTCAGTATGGGCGTGGGCAGCGCGCGGAGGATCCTCTGCGACGTCGGGATGGCGTTGGTGGGCGGCATGCTCTGCAATGTGCCGAAGACGTTCATCTGAGAGGGTGGGATCCAGGGGGCCAGGAGGTGGATTCTGCCGCGGATATGCTGCGGCATGCGCAGCGCGGTCGCGAGGGCGTAGATGGCGCCGGCCGAATGGGCAAGGATGGAGAACTTTGTGATCTTGAGCGCCTGGCAGATGGCATAGACGTCGTCTGGGAACCGCATTAGCAACACGAAATGTCCACGACAGGATCAGGAGCACTCACCGGGCCAGCTGAGGGGCGTGGCCGTGCCGTCCGAGTACGGCTCGCTGTCTCCGACGCCAGGTCGGTCAGGGGTGATGAGCCGCAGCTTCAGCGTCAGGGCCAGCTCGTCGTAAAAGGCCGTGATGTACCTCGTCAGGCCCATGCCGACGCAGCAGAAGACGGCCGAGCCGTCGGCGTCGCCCACCTCGGAAAAGGAAATGACGCGGCCCGTCTGGGGGTGCTGGATCTTCTGAGACAAGCGCGGCGAGCAGAGATACGACTCGACGGCGTCGTCGACAGAGTCGGCCGAGCCGGGGCGCTCGTGGCCCGCCGGCATCGCCGCCTGTGCCGGATCGGGAGACGTGACACTGACCCGCGAGTCGCTCCGGGGGCTCATGGGCCCGGCGGAGAGGCGCTTGAGCCGGGAGCTGCTGCGCTTGAGTCTGAGGCCCTCCTTGGGTCCCGGGCTCAGCCGCCCCGAGAGACGGCTGCTGCTCCGCTCGTCGCTGTGCTCGTCGCGCCGGCGCCCACTGGACACGGCGGGAAAGGGGGCGCCGCCGTCGTCGTCGTCGTACTCGGCGACGCGGGCGCCCTCGCGAACCTGGCGGCTCGCGGATGGCGTGGCCCGGCGCGGCGTGGCCAGCTCGCCGGGTCCCAGGAGGAACGACTTTGCCGGGGCGTCACGACTGCGGCTGTACTCGTCGGCCTCGAGAATGGCATCGCCGACGGCGCCCTCGCTGTCCCGCTTGGCCCGGCGCACGCCGGACCGCTTCCGCTGTGCGCCCGTCTTCCGCAGACTCGAGTCCCGCGCCGGGATGGCCTTGGGGCTGTCCATGGCGGGTTCCCTGGAGGCGGCGGCGGCGGCGGCGGGGTTGTCGCTGCCGGTGCCGGGCTCTTCCTTGATGGTCGGCTCGGCGAGAAAGGGGTCGGCGGCGGCGGTGGCGGCCGGGGCGCCGCCGGAGAGGCGCTTCCGGTCGAAGTCGCGGTCGCGGAGGCGCTCCTTGGAGCTCATGTACATGAGGCCCTTGGCGCTGCGGTTCGTCTTCTTGCCCCAGCTGTCGTGGGAGCGGCGGGGCCGGAGCTCGGGGTTGGGCGCTGGGCCGCGTTCGACGGAGAGGTTGCCGATGCTCTGGGCGTCGTCATTCTTGGAGGCGAGGGAGCCGCGGGACGAGGGCCGGGAGGCGTTGGCGCTACGGAGAAAGGAGCGCAGGCCGGAGCCGCTGTCGCGGCTGGAGCTGCGGCGGGCCGGCGGCGGGCTCCGGGGGGCCGTCAGGAAGGAGAAGCCGCTCGGGGGCTTGGAGGTGCGGATGACGGGCGGGCTGGCGGCGATCTCGTGGAGGGAGACGGGCTCGCGGGTCGCGGCGTCGCGGCCGGGGCGGTTGTAGGCGCCGTAGTCGACGCCGAAGCTGCCCGTGGGGGAGGCCGGGGAGGCCGGGGCGGCCGTCGCCGCGTTCCTCGTCGCCGTCGCTCCGGGGCTCGGGCTCGCGGGTAGGGAGAGGCCGGCGGCGGCGGGGTGCGCGTCGAAGTGGCTGCTGGCGGGCTGCGAGATGACGCTGAGGCTGGTGATGAGGTTGGAGATGACCTCGGGGCTGGCGTGCAGGATGGCGGCCGGGGTGCGCCTGGCGGGCGAGTAGCGACGGGAGCGGGCGATGCGCGGGTCGTGATACTGGTGCTGAGGAGGAGGAGGAGGAGGAGGATGAGGATGCCGGGTATGGCTCTGGCTGTGCAGCTGCTGTTGGTGGTGGTGGTGGTTGTGGTGGCGGGTCGGGATAGGGGGCACGTCGTCGGGGGCGCTCCAATCCATGGCGGCTCGCGCTCCGCTCGCCGCCCTTGCGTCGGTCTGCGTCGGTCGGCGCGTGAGCCCGGGTCTGCAGGAGCACGACGACGATGTGGCGCGGGCGCGGGATCGAGCAGCCTATGCCTCGGCGCGGGCTCAGCCTGGCATTCCCGTGGGCGTCTGCGGTGGTGCTCGTCGTCGTGGTCGCGCTGCCGGTGGTGCTGCCTGCCGTGGTCCAGTGCGCGGTCAGCGGCGTCCGGGTCGATCGACGCCAGTAGCCGAGGTTCAGGTTCAGGCGAGAGGTTCGTCAGTGCGCGTCGAGGACGGTACGCAAGGAACTTCTGCGCTGCCAGAGACTGGATGGTCGGGTGCAAGGGGCGGATGGAGTCTGGGGACGGACAGCAACTGGCGGCGGCGGTGGTGGGTGGTACTTGGCGGTGGAGTCTAGGCACTGGCTTCGGGCTCCAGGGGCTGTTGGACAGGGGCTGAGGACAGGGGGACAGGGCTTGGGTAGCCCTGGTGGCCTGTTCGCTGGCGAGGGAGGCTAGCGAGGCTAGCGGGGCGTTGATTTCGGGAGGCCGTGTCTGGCGCGCGAATAGGAGAAGTCGAGATACCTGCGATCCATTGATTCGACTAATATCGAGGCGTTCGTCCACGATTAGCCGCCGTCCAGACCCAGCTCAACCGTGACACAGGGCATCGCGATGCGTCCTCTGCAGTGTTTTCTCGTCCGCTTCTGCACCGTCTCGACGCCGCCTCAGGGTCTGGAAATTGGGTCTCGAGACTCACCTACGCGGGCGCCAAAGTTGGCGTATTCCATTCGTGATGGCTCCCGCGCGGCCCCGTGAATCCGATCTGCGTCGCAGATAAAACGGCTCCCGTCGCGGCCAGCCCCAGGAGAGCCGTTGATTACTGCAGACCGGCTTCCCGCAACGTGGCCGTGGACACGTGCCTACCTAGGTAGCAAACTCCGTTCCCAGCGCGACTTGACGATGGGATTGTAGGCAAACAAACTCCTTCCACGCAAACGCCGAGACAAAAAACGACGCCGTCCACCGCTCCCATCCACATCGCCGCCCTCGCGCCCACGCCGGCCGTCGACGGCGCCGCGAGCCATGCCTCCACGGCGTCTTCGGGCGGCCCGGGCTCCGCGTGAGGCCCTCGCCACGTCCACCGCTTGGCGCTGGCCCTTGGCGCCAACTCGTCCGCGTGGGGCGTCGAGGATCCTCGACTGGGTGCACGGGACGAGCCGAGGGCGTGAGCAGGCTCTCCAGGTCGTCGAGCTGGCGAAGGGCGAAGAGTCGGGGGATAGGGCTCTGCATCAGGGCCGGCGGCAGGGAGCGAAGGGACGAGGATGAAGACAAAGCGTCTAGGGATGCCGTCCTTGATGTGATGCTCGGCGTTGTCTATAAGCCGTCCCGTTGCGCAAGCGCGAGTTCGCCGTAGTTCTACCCACCGTCCCAGCCGTCTATATGCACAGTAACCCTCTATGTATCCCCATGTTATCCCCTATGTATCCCCTATCCCGCCGGAGGCCTATCCACATCCCCAGCCATCCGCAGCCTCAGCCATCCGCAGCCTCGCCATCCACGATCTCGCGCCATCCACAGCCTCACGTCCACCCCATCTTCCCCCGGAACCAGGCCAGCGTCTCCAGCCCGCTCTGCACGCGCATCCCCATCCGCGCGTCGAGCGTGTACGCCTCCCACGCGCGCAACCGGTCGAGCTGCGCCTGGCACTCGTCCAGCCGCTCGCGCCGGTGCGCCGCGACCTCCTCCGTGGACGCCCCTGGCGGCGGGCCGCAGCACTCGGTCCAGGCGATGACGGCGAGCTCGTACGTCGCCGCCGGGAGCACGTAGTCGTCCCGGTGGGGGCCCTTGAAGACGGACCTAGGACGTGTTAGCCGGGCGCGACGTGAACGAATAAAAGGAGGGACACGCACCGGTCGTGCGCGAGGACCTTCTCCTCGAGCAGCGTCCTCGCCTCGTCGAGCTTCCCCTGGCCGCGGAGCAGCGCCGCCATGCTGACGGCCCAGACGGCCATCTCGTCCCGCTCGGCCTTGATCTTGGCGACGGCCGCCTCGTCGGCCGTGCAGCGCCCCCAGCTCAGGTTCGCGACGCCCCGGGCCAGCTCCGCCTCGCCCATGCGCTTCTGCCCGTTCCACATGTAGCACATCTCGAGCGCGGGGCTCGACCCGACGGCGTCGGCGAGGTCCACGCCGAGCTCTCGGCCCCGGGCCTCCCACTTCTGCACCTTGCGCTGCAGGAACGTCTCGATGGGCAGCTGGCGTGCCATGAGGCGCTTCTTCCCCGCGACCTGCGGCGCCTTGCGCAGCTGCTCCTCGGCCCGGGCCTTCTGGCGGCGCGCCTCGTCGGCGTCGCCGGCGTCGACGGCGTCGCGGTAGAGCTCGAGCGACGCGCACCCGGCCACGTAGTAGTACATGGCGGGGCTCCAGTCGTTGATCTCGAGGCAGCGCAGGAAGGTGTCGCGCGTGAGCGGCCAGTCCTGCACCATCATGGCGTCGACGGCGAGCTCAAAGTTGCTCAGCGCGGCGACCTGCTTCATGCGGGCCTCGCCGCCCGTCGTGAGCATGGCGATGGCCTCGTCCAGCCGCCGCTCGTTGGCCAGCAGGCGCGCCTCCTCGACGCGCCAGAGCCGCGAGTCCGGGTACCGCGCGCGCAGGTCCGCGAGCAGCCGGTGGCACTTGGCCAGGGGCGGGCCCACGGCCTCGGCGGCGTCGTCGTAGTCGTCCGCCGCCGGCACGATGTCGACGGCGCCGAGCAGGCCGTTGTAGTAGCCCAGCAGCACCATGCCGGCCATCGCGCCGTTGATGTTGTGGTGCGCGGCCGAGCGCCACAGCATGCGCACGCCGCGCGCGCGGTCGCCGCGGAAGCCCACGACGGAGAGGATGCGCGAAAAGGCCGGCGGGATGAGGCTGAGGATCAGCAGGATGATGCCGAAGCACATGTTGGCGCCCGAGTGGATGAAGACGTCGATGGGGTCGTCAAGCGGTAGCCGGGGGTCGTCCGGCGCGTCCGCGTCCGCCGACTGCGGCGCGGGGGGCGACGGCGTCTTCTTCTCGACGACGACAAACTCCTCGGAGCCGCTGCTCTCGGCCGTGGCATCGCCCTCGGACGGCCCCTTGCCCTCGCTCGCGCTGCCTGCCGAGAGCGCCCCGTCACTCGCCGCCGCCGCCGCCGCTGCCTCGATGGCGATGATGCCGTCGAGGATCAGAAACGCCTTGCGCAGCTTGTAGAAGCTGCGCATCGCCTCGACCAGGCTCTCGTGCAGCACGCCCACGACGGCGCCCATGAGCTGCGTCTCGGCGCGCACCAGCTCGTACTCGGTGCCCGGCGGGTAGATCTTGCTCGCGCCCGTGCTCGCGCCGGCCGCGCCGTGCCGCTGCGCGCGCTTGAAGTCGGCCCACGCGCGCGTCTCGCAGTCGGCCAGCTTCGCCGACGTCTCGGCCATGACCTGCTTCTCGAAGCCCAGCACCGAGCGGATGAAAAAGGTCACGGCCGAGCCGAGCCCGTGGAAGGCCGAGTCGCCGCGCTGCAGGCCCTCCCACGCGCCGTCGATGTCGTCGTTCATGATGAGCCCCGTCCACGAGAGCGCGTCGGCCAGCTTCGCCCGCTCCTGGGCCGCCGTCTCGGCCGCGCTCTTGCTCTCGCTCTCGCCCGTGCTCGCGCTGCTGCTGCTGCTGTCCGCGCTGCGGAACCATCCGCTGAGGGGGCCCATGGTGGTGGTGGTGACGGCCCTGGCATCCACGGCGCAATGTCTACCTCGCTCACGGCTGGGGCGCGCGGTCTCTCTTATGAAAATTCGCGACCGAGCCGAGCCAACGCAGCGCAGGCGCCGGACTTAACACGCCCGTTAAACAGTGGAGGATCCAGGCTCGCGGACTCGTGGAGACGCCGGGACTCCGGCCGCCAGCCGTGGGTGTGGCTCACCCGTGAGATGACGTCGAGACGGCGAGACGGAACGACCGCGTGCGGATGCGTACCTGGGCAATGCAATCGTGGTTGCGGGAGCAGGTATCAGAGATTCGATGGCTGTTTGGCGCATATCACCTCTGTGGTCACCCTCGGGTTCTCGTGAGGTGAGCGCGAGACCGTGGAGGAGACCCGAGTTTTGCCATCTCGAGCGAATTGAGTGTGGCTTAGTGCAACGATTGTTAGCGGCGCGGGCCTCCAATTACACTGCGGCGCATGCTGACGTGTGCCACACCCGAGAGGCTTCAGGTACAAGTACGAGGCACGGAGTAGTCGGCACGGAATACGTATGTGCGGTGGCTCGGATCCTACAATGCATTGCAGAGCACTGATGTCATTGTACGCCCTTGTCCGTTTCCCCGGGTTGTAAAGTACAGCTGCATCTTCTCGAGTCTTTGAATGTCATGGGTGGTGGTTACAGATCTCGATGCGCATGCGGTTCAAACCCAGCAAAGCAGCGCCAACAAGAGACTGTAAAACCAGAGTCAATACATTTCTTTAAATTGAAATTCTCAAGGAGAGTTGTATTCGTTATCAAAGTCGAGATTGGTCCCGTCTCCAACCTCCTGCAACACACATGAATCCCACCTACCCAAGTTTGCCAGCTCCAGTAAGTCCACCTACCCTACACCACCACCGGTCCAGCATTCTTCCGCCCCGTCCACCAGTCACCTCCGATCCCAAGCGCAACCACCACCACATCACCAACCCACCGCCAACATAACCGCACCTCGCCCGCATCCGTCCAGCAATCATCCGCGACATCCCTCCAGCTCAGCAGCAAGCACCTCCGCACAGCCGTCGTCATGGCCTCCACGGAGCCCAAGTCCGCGGACACCCAGCCCGCCGAGGCGCCCAAGCCCGCCGAGCCAGAGACCACCGCCACCGCCCTCGGCGAGGACGATGAGTTCGAGGACTTTCCCGTCGACGGTGCGCGCCTTCCCCCGTACCCACGCGGCGTCAGACACCGCGGGGGCAGCCAGCCCGCGAGCAAGCAAGCAAGCCTCGCATGCTGACTGAAGCACAGACTGGCCCGAGGGCCAGACCGAGGCTGCGCAGGGCGGCGACGAGGCCAAGCACCTGTGGGAGGAGAGCTGGGACGATGACGACACGAGCGACGACTTTTCCGCGCAGCTAAAGTGCGTGCCCCCCGCCCCCACGCCCGCCGAATGACGCCGAGGCCGTCCGACATGCCGAGTGTATACGATGATGCTGACATTCCGCAGGGAGGAGCTAAAAAAGGTCGAGGCGTCCAAGCGGAGGTGATGACTGCGCCGGGGAGAGCAACGCGGCAGGGCAGATGGGCTGGGACTATGGAATCATAGATTTGGGACACTCATGAATCAACCACGTCACGCATACTTGGCACCCGACATTGATACGAGGCGACTTGACATGTGATTTGCAAGACCTGGGAGACGAAGCTGAACCGCCATTTTCACCATTTTATTCTTACGTGTCGAGCAGGCCTTACAGCTGAGATCGTCCGTTTCCGTCTTCAGACCCCAGTCATCAACGGCCGCGTCTTCGGGTATCGAGGCATGCGTTTACTTACTCGATAGGGCCGTGACGCCGGGCAGCTCCTTGCCCTCGAGCAGCTCCAGGCTGGCGCCGCCGCCCGTCGAGACGTGGCTGAGCTTGTCCTCGACGCCGTACTTGGCCGCGACCGTGGCCGTGTCGCCGCCGCCGATGATGACAATCTTGCCGTCCTTCTGGCAGCCCTCGACGACGGCGTCGAGCGTGGCCTTGGTGCCGCGGGCAAAGTTCTCAAACTCGAAGACGCCGGCCGGGCCGTTCCACAGGATCGTCTTGGACTCGCCGATGGCCTCCTTGAACAGCTCAATCGACTTGGCGCCGCAGTCGAGCCCCATCCAGCCGTCGGGGATGCCCTCGGCGTCGGTGGCCTTGCCCGTCGCGGCGTCCTTGGCGAACTTGTCAGCCGTGATGTAGTCGACTGGCAGCACGACCTTGACGTTCTTGTCCTTGGCCTTCTTCACCAGCTCGGGGACCGTCTTGGCACCGGCCTCGTCGAACAGCGAGTTGCCAATGGCCATGCCGTCGAGCGTCTTCTTGAAGGTAAAGGCCATGCCGCCGCAGATGATGAGCGTGTTGACCTTGTCGAGCAGGTTGTCGATGAGCTGGATCTTGTCCGACACCTTGGCGCCGCCGAGGATGGCGAGGAAGGGGCGCTTGGGGGACTCGAGAGCCTGGGCAAAGTAGTCGAGCTCCTTCTTCATGAGGAAGCCGGCGGCCTTTTGGGGCAGGTCGACGCCGACCATGGAGGAGTGGGCGCGGTGGGCGGTGCCGAACGCATCGTCTGGCGAAGCAGTCAGCCTCGGTCACACTCGGCCTCGACACTCGACACTCGGCACCGGGGGGGACCCACTGATGTAGATGTCGCCTAGGGCAGTCAGGCCCTTGCGGAATGCGTCAACGTTGGCTTTGTCCGCCTTGGTCTTGTTGCCGTCCTTGTCCTTGGCGCTGCCCTCCTCCTCGATGTGGAAGCGCAGGTTCTCAAGCAGCACGACGGCGCCGTCGGGCGCCCCGTTGACGGTGGCCTCGACCGCCGGGCCGACGCAGTCCGGGGCAAAGGTGACCTTCTTGCCGAGCAGCTTCTCGAGCTCGGGGACGACGGGCTGCAGCGAGTACTTGGGGTTGACCTGGCCGTTGGGGCGGCCGAGGTGGGACATGAGGATGACGGACTTGGCGCCGTGGTCGAGGGCATGCTTGATGGTGGGGACGGCGCCGACGATGCGCTGGTTGTTTGTGATTTTCTTGTTCTCGTCGAGGGGGACGTTGAAGTCGACCTGCGAGGTCATGTGGTCAGCATGCGCCAGCTTTCTTCTTCAACAGCCGTCATCCATTGGACCTCTGCGCCGCCGCCGAGCTCAGCGCGTAGGTCAGCATGGCAAAGCCCAAGCGCCTTCGCAGCTCGCGGACGCCCCGACTGCTTGCTGTCCCATGCCTCGTCTCGGATGGCGGGGCTGGACCCGGACTCACCCGAATCAGGACCCTCTTGCCCTTGAGGTCGACATCGGTGATGGAGAGCTTGCTAGCCAGAGACATCTTGACGAACGGTGGCGCAAAGAATCGTTGGAGGAGGGGGCGAAGCTGCGGTAGGAGAGCAATGGTTGTTGGGTGGAAGTGGAGAGGTTGATTGTTTGCGGGAGGGAAGATGCTCAGGCGGCGAGGAGGTGGTGGGGTGTTGAGGACGGAGCTTTGGCGGGGTCCATCGCAAGAGTGACGTTAGCTACCTGCTGGCTGTCCGTCCCAGCACGGGCCCACGAAAATCACTCACTGCTGAGGATGCCTCTGCTGCGATACGAGCCGCGATAGTGACGGCTGGTTTCAGAATAAATCAGTGTAGCAGGGCCCATGGATAGACGGAATAGACGCCGTTGCCGTTGCCGCTGCCGTTCCCACTGCCGCTCTCGACAGACACGAAGCGATTCAAAGGCTGGTGTATATTCAAAACCTAGGCTATCTAGACACAAGATGACAAAGATGGCCCATGCTCCCAACTCCAAACAGTGCAAAGCCCAAGTAAGCGCAGATGCATTCAAGCAAAAGCAAAGCAAGCAGTGCAATGCAATCCGGCCGACGCCGCGGGAGTGCCCGACTCCGCATCATCGACCGACAGGTGGCGAGTCAGTCAGAGTCTCATCTCGCCTCAGAGTCTCGTCTCGCGTCTCTGAAAGTCTCCGTCTGCAACATGATTCGTTTAATCGGACGCGTTCGTAAGGGACAGGTACGCCGTCCAGGCGATACCAATCGTCGACACAAAGGGCTGCACAGTGTCAGCATCATGAACCCGGGAAGCCGTCGACACACAGAGCATGGGCGTACCAGTTGGAACATGACGGGCATCAGCCGAAAGTTGACGATCTGCACGGCCGGCCACACGAGGTAGTTGGCCTTGAGCGTCGGGACGTACATGTCGCGCAGCTTGTGGGTCACAGCGCGGCGGCCGCCGCCCTCGGCAACGGTCATGGTGACGAAGAACAGGGCGACGCCAAAGGGCGCGTAGACGAGCTGGTCGAAGACGACGCGCTTCATGGCGGGGCCGAAGGCGCTCGTCTTGGTCATGGGAAAGGCCGTCGAGAGGAACTTGAACCAGCGGAACTGCAGCGGCGCGACGCAGAAGCCGTAGGCCATGAAGCGGGTGAGGCGCTCAAAGTCAAAGGGCGGCGGCAGGGCCTTGGAGTCGGGGATGAGGTCGCGGTCCAGGAGCGGGTTCCTGCGGTCGAGCTCGTGGATTTCGATGGCGAAGCCGTCGTCCTTGCCGACGCCGCCGGGCTTGCGCAGGGCGCGCTGGCGGATGGCGGTGATGCTCTGGGCGACCGTGTCGGCGATGCCGCCGAGGATGGCGTTGGTGACCATCATGGTCATGACTGGCTGCTGTCAGCACGGGGTGTCGTCGGAGGGGTCGGAGGGAGACGCACGCGGACGCTCCTCATAGTAGGCGTTGAACCGCGCCGTCAGGCGGGCGACGAGAGCCATCTGTATGAGGAAGATGACGGTATGGAGCAGCGGCTGCGAGTTGAACTGTCAGTGAAGCGTCTGGCGCTCGCGGCCGGGGGAAGAACAGGGAGGCGGCGGGCCGTGGTGGAGCATGGCTGGCGATCAGGGCACGTACGACGCGTCCGAAGATGTATTTGCTGTTGACGGTGCGCGAGAGCCGTCGCCGCGAGAGTTCCCAGGGCATGGTGAAGGCGCGGGCGCTGGCGATGGCGATGGCGATGGCGATGACGATGGCGATGGCGATGGCAGGGTCTGGTTCTGGTCGTCGGCGGTATCGGCGTTGAGGAATGGGGATGGCTGGCTGCCAAGGATCGCTCGGCACTTGCGGCGGATCGATGACGACACTGGACGCGCTGCTGCTGTCGCTGCGCTCGCCTCGTCGCTGTTTCGTACCGACGGCGAGGCGGATGGCGGTGATGGTGCTGGCGACGACAAGGAGCACGAGATGGGATGGGATGGCGAGAGGACGATCGGTGGTGGGAGAGCGAGACGCAGGTCGAGACGCTGGACGGAGGGATTAGATCAGCGGCGCGCCGAGACGCCATAGGGGCTGAGTTTCGCTGTCTCACTGTCGCGCGGTCTACTTAGGTAGGCTTGGTAGGTACCCTCCTGTCAGGCGCCCACCGTTGCAGTCTGCAGCGCAGTCCCTCGATTGACGTCAGCATGCTGCGTTGCTCGACTCGTTGCCTTTCGATCAGAGCCGCTGATCATGGCATCGTGTCATAGCTGATTCAACCCGGATATCCCGCCTGCGGCTGACCATGCGGTGCGGTCGGTTGACAATGGTGCCTCCATTGCCAGCGGCGACAACCAGCCCTGGAGGGAGGATCGGACGACGGCGACGCCGGGTGTTGCGGTACGCGACGAGGAGCTCGCCCATGCTGCCGGGGCCTTGCTCGTCATGTATGGCCGTAGAGCAGGACGCTGCCGAGAGCTTGATGGGCTCGTCGGGCGCCGAGCTGGTATTGTACGAGTTGCTGCGTGCTTGCGGCTCAACTATCGATGCCTTGCTATAGAAATAGGAGCACTTGGAGAGTAACTCTGGCATTGCTAATGAACGCTTCCGTAGTGAGCCCTCCCATAAGGATGGAGAGCGACCTCAGGGCTCAGATCTATAGCGCATAGCCCATCCGTCCTGTGGCAATGCGAGCGAGTCAATTTCGGACTCCTAGGCGCATGTATCCGACACGACTCCCCACGTTACAGTGCGGAGATGGCTGAGGACTTGCGATCCGTCTTGCAGTGAACAGGCAGGGGCACGTAATACTTGTGGCACTTGATTTTTTTCTTCAACATGGCGGCTACAGATACATGGTTACTTGTGTAGGCATGCAGGCTAGTGGCTTGGTGGTTCTCGTCATGGTGGCCATCCTATGTATCTCAATACTGGACAGCTCCATCTGGACAGGCCTATTATATTGATGCTACTTTACTGCCACTGGCCGTCCTCAGAGCAGGAAGAGCGTTGTCAATGCATGGAGTTGGCAAAGGGGATGATACATTGCAGACGAAGGATGGAGACGATGGCGACACTTCCCAATGAGTCTGGACCATACTAAAGGGTGTCCCGAGAAACGGAAAACGTGCGATACTTCAGTGCCCCCCTTGATCCAGCAAGTCCAAGCTTTCAAACTTCACTCAACGGAATCGCAGGCAAACCGTAGTCAGCACCTACGTTCAGAGCAGCACAAGCCCGCCCGGAGGTGTTGATCTTGATGCAGGGCCCTCGGGGGTATGCAGTGTACTTGGTTCGGTAGTAGCTACTAGAGGCGCATTAAAACAGTGTATTGATAACGAACGCGGTGCTGAATGGATTGATCGCCATGCAGAGTATCCTGAAAAGTACTATCGTGACGATGGCCAGTCATCTGGGCTGAGGCTCCGCGGCTGACAAGGCCTGTTTATTACCTGTACGGACGATGATGGCGTACCACTGCAATTGGCGGAGCGGTCCCTCTGAGGCTGTGACAGCCATCTCGGTGAGGCTCTGGGGGCAACATATTGAGGTCGAAGTTCTCCTGTGGCGTTCTATGAGGAGGTGCAAGATGAAAGTGAGAAATATAAGAAGAATTGAGAATATAGGGGTGATGAGAAGCGTAGAGTATTCGTACATATGAAGCACGATGATAAAACGCAGGTGATGCTGTCTCGTTTTCTCTCGTCATCTGTGCATATGCACGTCATGTTCAACGCTAAAGGAGCTGAAACGAAACAATCCACGTAGGTAGATGGTCAAACAAAAGTCAAAAGGGACAGCACTGTCGGTATACGAGGGTTTAGAACTGACAGCGCATCGAGGCAGCGTTGGCCAGATTGTCACGCCTTCGCCCGACGACGCCGTAACATCGTGGACACATTTTAGCCTGTTGGCCGACACATTGCAGCAGCTAAATAGCTGTGAGAGATCTGGAGCTGCTCCGGCATCGAGTGTCGTGTGCTCCAGAGTCTGCCATGGAAGTTGTTAGAGGTGTGCCCCTATCTTCCAACGCTCTTTGAAAGGGTATAAACATAAACATGCAACTCGGACGAGCGGGAGCTGAGGTTGGCTTGGATTCATAGGCAAAAACAGCCATTTATTATTTGACTCATTGAAGACAATACAACTTGCACACGCACGGACACATATGTGCCGAGTACGGAGTACAGAGGCTGTCGATCGAAGAATACGGACAGGCGCCTCCGTGGTGGCCTTTCCTCTTGGCCCTTGTGCCGGACCTCCATGACCGATGCGACCCTTACCCCTTCCACTTGACAGCGACACGGGTCGTTTGACTCTCCTCTGCCGTCCGTGTAAGACACCGCGGCCCAAATTGTTGCAACCCGACTGCTGGTTGGACCCCACATCGTGATCTGCAGCGGGCTATCCCGGATCTCATGGCTGAATACTGATTGGCCCAAGGCCAGCATCTCGTCTCTTTGAAGCTGGCTTGTGGCTTTGTGCTCAGATATTTATCCGGAG
The DNA here is from genome assembly GCA_024340505.1 of Tolypocladium nubicola. Classification (NCBI taxonomy): domain Eukaryota; kingdom Fungi; phylum Ascomycota; class Sordariomycetes; order Hypocreales; family Ophiocordycipitaceae; genus Tolypocladium; species Tolypocladium nubicola. The sequence continues at coordinate 40,393 of JALHCA010000226.1, forward strand.
TAAGTCATGCAGGAAAGAGTTCAGATGGCGTGTTGTACACCGCGATTGTCAACGATCGCGATGCTGGGCTCAAGTATTGCAATAACTTGGCTGTTAATGGTTCCGGAAGCGTCACAGCGCTTTGAGAATACAAAACCTCACTTGAAAATACTAGCAGGCTGTTTTGGACGCAGGCGGGTGTGGTAACGGGGCCTTCAGATATGCACGTGCACCGACATGAGGCTCTGACAGTACACAGTCGTGGACCGTAGATCAGATGAACCAGCTGTATGTACAAAGGCCATCTTTACTAACATTGTACTCGGTTTTTGACCGACCAGGCTGTAATGTCGTATGAATACGACCTTCCCGCATATATTGGACACCCTGAGTACCATACATGTAGCATTGCTACGCTTCGGGCCCATCGTCAGCATGAATGCGACCTTGCAGCTGAGCCACAACCAGAAAAGGTGCGAGTGTCTCCTTTCGTAGATGCCCTGCCCTCCACCAGCTGAGGTCAAGATGGAGTGACATGAGCTGAGGTCGTTTACATGGAACTGACATTGAACATGAAGGCAATCGAGCGTATCAACTTCTATAACGTACAGAACTGCAAACGCTTCGCACATGGACACTCCAAGGGCGTTGTCAGTAGGATTTTGCGAGTACTTCGGCGTCTGTCAGTAGTGGAAGCTGTCATGAAAGCATACCGATGCGCGCAAGATCTTCTTCTGCAAGGAAGCCCCTGTCGGCATCGCTGGCCGAAATCGCTGTGGCTTGCATCTGTCTGCAGTTGCTGCGACTCGGACCCAAGTTGGTTGCAACTCCGCAGTTGAGCCTGTGTGGCGTGGCCAGAAAGCGGCGCGAGTGTCTTCCTGTAATGCCCTGCCCAGCGGAGATGAAGGTGGCGATGACGACGCGCAGCAGTTCGAGGCCACTTGGGATCCCACATTGAACGAAAAGGCCATTGCGCTGGGGAGCTGCACAAACCAGGTTCCCCGGATCGACTCCTCCAAGGAACACAGCCGCCAATCGGTCGTGCAGATGTTGGAGCTTCCCACAGGGCGCCTTGGCGACTTTGCCGGCAGACCGACGCCCCCAAGATCTTTTGTATACAAGACGAGTCTCTGTCGATGTCGCTGCCCGAACCCATCCGTGGCCGCGAGGGGACAGGCTGTGGGCTTGCATCAATACATGTTGCCTCTTCAACAACCAGCGCCGGGCGACGTTGGTTTTACGGCGTCGGATTCTCGAACGGGTCGTCGGCCACTCATAATACATTGTGCACACCGCTGGTTTCCCGCGGCGCGGCAGCCTTGTAGGGGAACCTGCGTCTTCGATGCGTGCGTTTCCTCCGCAGAGGGGCATGGCCGATGCGAAAACTTGGTCGCACTGCAGTATTTTCTTTTTCTGCCACCGGGGCCGTCACTTATTTCTGCCGCCGGAGCTTTGACACCATCAAGGACGGCATATGCATGTCTTGGATGAGCACGCCACTAGATTCCGTGGTGGAGATGGAAGAGGGCGTGTCGTCGGGAAGACGTTGCTGGCATGGGGTGGAATTAAGATGCCCGCGGTACGAGCACAGCAAGTCGAGCCCGCATCCATGCAAGTTCTTCTGTTCAATGAGAGACATGAGCCGTGCGAGCATGTTATGACTTCAGCAAGGGTCCATCATCTTATGATGGGATCTCGGGAATCATGACTGCGGAAGCACTGGTCCACTTCTCATTCTCCGATGTTCCAGTAGTTTCTTGGCTGGACAGGCACTCGGGTCTTGGGAGGCGACCTGTCAATGGCGAAATATGACAAGTGACTTGATGGCCATGATGCATGTTTCTCATGGCTGGATAGGTACAGCCGCGGCTCAACTCTTGCCACGGCTACTGTTACTGTACGACAGACGAAGAGACAACATCTGTCTTTGCCACATCTTTATTGTTAGATCGAAAGACAGGGTATGTCTCCCGATGTGCCAAGGCTCAGCCACGTGTCGTTCACTCTCAGCGTGCCAGGTCTCAGCTGTCAAGGTGCGTTGATGGCGGAGATCCTGGATCAGTATTGGCAAGGCGTCTCAGCCGCGACCGGAAGCCGTTGGAGCCGTCGGGCACTAACAATTGAATTTCGCGGGTCGCGCTCGGAACTTCCGTCCAAGACACGATCCTGCACGGGACGGAGACGAGGTTTGACAGGTGGTATGTACGAAGGGCCAAGCACCCCCCAACTGCCTGCACATGTTCCACATCACATCTTTGCTGCAGTAATTAGCAAACTTGCTCATTTCGGACAAGGTACAGGGGCCAGAAGGCCGGCTGATAGGATGCGCTCGATTTTGGCAGAGCGTTGTCAACTCGTACTCGTAGAGTCGTCGATGCGGAGTATTTCTTTTGCCAAGTTAATGATAGCATCGTGTCGCAAAAGGAAACCTGGAGACGGGCGTCGTGACGTTCAAGGATGTCTCATGTACACTGGCTTCTGCACATGTAAGACAGACCTGGATCATCTGATGAGCCTGCGATGTTGCCGCATCTTGGTCCATGGTGGAGTCGGATCCCATCGATGGCACCACGGGGTTATAAGCTGATGCTTGCTGCAGTGAGAAAACTTAAAAGCAACATTATTTCTACGGCTGCAGTAATTACCACAATGGGCTGATCTGATCATCACTTCGTCATTGACAATCACCTCCTGTCTGGTGCATAGCAAGTTGAGGGCCAGGGCGCGTCTTTGAACGCCACATTGACAGCATCCGGTTATTCCATCCTACACCGCCAGATTCTGCAGCAGATCTCGATTACGCGTCGTCAATCTCGCATCGGCATGCTTTTTGACTCTCCCCTCAAGGTTCAAACGTCACCGAGGAGGCAATGACAACACACAAAGATCTTTTGGACGACAGGCTCTAGAATAGACTGCAAGGGGCTTTGGATGCTGGTGTCTCATATGTAGGGGGTGAGATGCGCCAAGAGTGGTCTCGGTCATCGACTCAATCCAGAGGGTGTTGGAAGTCCCCTAGGTTTGCTACCTCTCAGGCTCTCGGCATGTTGGCACGCGACTCGAGCCTGGCTGCTGCCACACCACTGGTCATGACTTTGATATAGGGCGAATCAACAGTACCCCATGCTGAAACCGACATTGCCGGGTCTCGGGAGCAAATTTGTGGCTTGGAGTCATCTCTCGTCTTCGCAGATGATGGGGTGTACTTTGTAGTATTACTGCCCAAGCCTTGCTGTTGCAAGTTGACAGAGTGACGGTGCTCGTTACCGAGCCTAGACATGACTGTGGCCGCAGTTACCCACACCCGCTCAAGTAGTCATGCCATCCCCATCTATTGTCTCGCGATCATTGTGAGTCCATGTACTATCATTGTTTCCCCGTCTTGCCCTCTCGACTGAAAGACCCTGATCCATGAAAACATAAATGTCCTGTTAGTCTCGCTAGCCTAGCCTCTTTGTTGAATCCAGCAGCGCCAGAGCTATCCCCAAGTGCATCGCTGAGCACAAAGGTGCGAGTCACATGGACGACGTGTCGGGTCCTGGACGCCCGGCTAAGCGGCCCAAATTCCCAAAGCTCTTGGCAGCTCCCGAAGCCGGCGACATTCCGACCATGGCCGCAGTCTGCGACTACCGCGCGATTTGGCCGTCATCTTCACCGCCCCTCAAGGCTTCGATTCTAAAAGACGGCTTTTCAGACACAGCCGCACTGAGCCGCACATCATCTTTCCTTGGTGAGTAAAGTTCTTACTTCGTCTCACATGAAGACATGAACCTCTCGACACGACCAACTTTCTGTTATGTTCGTGGCTGCCGCATAACACATGGCTTCTCCGAGCTCTCCCCCACCTGCACAAGACCTTTGACACCAACTCCTCGATCCACACAGAAGTACTTCGAGATAAACCCGCCACATCCTTCATTTCTGGAGGAATATCCCATGCGATGTCCTTCGCTATATACTAACCTGTACTGCATCGTCGTTATAGGTCTCGACGGTTCGATTGCATCTCCAGCCGTTGGTCCGGGGGCGTCTTCTAATCGTGAACAAGTCCTTCTCTCTTCCCAGTCGCCGACAAGCCATAGCTATCAAAATGGCTTCACCGCCGAGAGTCCTTTCACCGACTGTCGGGACACATTCGGCGAGTCCCTGATACCTCGATATATCCCGCCACCGTCCGAGGTGAACAGCTTCGTCAAGTTCCGTTGGTCCCGTCGCAATACCAAAGAAGCACCGCCGCAGCTTTCGCCGCTGATGACGATATCGACGGGGAGTTGCTCGACTTCTCCCCAGGCTCTGAACTTGACGGGCAGCGGCTTGACATCCCCGACAACCCCGACTGGGGAGGCAGTCACTACGGTTCCGTCGGCTCATTCTTTAAACACCAGTCCCCAAGCGCCGCTGCGATCACCCGTCTCTCTTCCAACAGGCAAACTTCGATGGCTGCCTTCTCACTTTGGTTTGACGATTAAAATGGACTCCATAGACTTGCAACTGTGGAAATTCTGTAAGTCGCGTCTCCAGCCCCTTTACTCTTTCCCCTCCCCCTGCGCCAACAGGAGCCAACCGCTACCTATTGACACCCCCTTCAACCAGACGTTTTCAATTGGTGCCCTGGGAGAAGTATTCTGCCCGAAACGAACTTTTGGCTAAACGACTTGGCAAGAATGCTATCAAACGACGGCATTCGGGCTGCGCTTCTTAGCCTTTCAGGCGTATACATCTACGACTACTTACCAACACCTCCGATTGGCAATCGTGTCAATGTGCGGTTCTCCGATGCCGACACCCGCTTAGTTACTCTGCTCAACGACTGGCCTGGCCTGGACTCTGACCAGATTGACGAACTGGTCACCATTTCCATCATCTTGTCGACGCGGGATGTGAGTTATCCTTCAAGTGTCAGGTCTCAAGTGGCTCTTGCTTTCTCGGCCTGACTCGCCTTAGATCATATTCACCGAAAGGCGGCTAAAATCGCCGCATGAACCGCGATGGTTGCGAGGCTTCACGCTGGCCGAGCAGTTCCTTGGAATGACCGACGCTGGTTCCCGATTTTGGCGATACCCAAACCAACTAGTCAGTCCACTTCGCATCTCGCACTCAGCCATTGTTGGAAATGCGGTCATCTTGGCTCAGTGCATGATGGAACTTCCCGTCTTAGGCGCAAGCGGCCCTGACGGAGACGTTGCACGGTTTGGCTGGCTACTAAGTGGCACTCGACGGGACATATACGAAATCCATGGCACTTGTGGGTTGTCAAGAAAGCTTCTACATATGATCAGCCAGATCACGTACTGCGCAGCGCGTCTGCAGCAAGATGGAAATAGTCCTGTCATCCCAATCACAGCACAATATTTGCTCCGCGAGCTGATCGAGATGAGACAATGGAGCAGAGAGAGCAAGGGCTGGGACACTGTCAAGTCTGAACCAGCTGTCATCGAAAGCATCCGGTGTTTGCCGCCGGGCTACGTCATTGACTCGTACGAGGACATGATAGCCGTTACAGCTGAAGCATGGCGAATTGCCAGTATCGCATATCTTCAGTGCCGCGTTCTGAGGCAAGTAGCTTGCCGCAGCGCAGACGTCAACGACTACTGACAGAATGTATAGACTACCTCGCAACAGCCCCGACGTAATAGCCAACGTCAACGACCTGGCAATGTGCGTCCGCATTTTACCAACTTCTGGCCACTTTTTCACCGCCCAGGCTCCGTTGTTTCCAGTCTTCGTACTGGGCATGTTGGCGACAACTCAAGAGCAAAAAGAGGTGTCATTGAGCTGGTTTCAGGAGGTGCTGCAATCGCCAGTGCGGAGTGTGAGTCGGTCTTACGACAGGGCCTTGCAGACAACTGACTATGACTGCAGAGCGTGCCTCCTCTGTACGATGCGCTGATTCGAGCCGAGATATGGATGAATGCGGAGATGGAACTAGAAGAGACGTTGGACCCGCGCATTGGTGCGAGGCGCCCGTGGTGGGAGCATTTAGTATCACGATTACACGAGACAGAGGAGGAAGCTCTGTGCTTTACGTAGGCAGCTGAATCCGCCGGAATGGCGCCTTTGAGAAGATACACGACCTCTCTTAGGCGAGTTGAGTATCTCTTTAGAGTATCTCTTTCCACCCTGAGTTATTGGCATGGAGATATAACGCTGATAGCGTGGATATCAATGTTGAACACGAACGCCATTGTGGTGAAGCGACCAGTACTGGTATCACGCCTCATAATACGAGAGTCCGTTCTGGATCCTACTTGCAAGATTTCCCGAGAACACCGATACCTGTCCATGCCAACCCAGGCAGAAGCCGAGTACTGGACGTTGGTATAGCCGCCGAGGTGGAACTTGGGCTCGGGAACGACAATCTCGGCCGTGACATACCTGAAACTGCGGGTGCTCTGGACGGCACCAGCCCAGTTATTGCTGTACCAACCACCCTGGACCTTTTATTTATCGGTGTACCCAGGCCCTTCGGCGGGGTTGAATGTGTTGGAATGAGCTCGGTGCGGTGAGGCTTGCTCTGTCTATGCAGCATATCTCAGCGCTTGTGGCAGCCATGGCGCCAGAAGCGAAGAAGGTGACGAGACTGAGCAAAGGCGTATATCCAATCACACTATTACGTTCTGCCGTTACAAGTTTTCATAAAACCCAGGCTCTATATCTCTGCTTTTATATTATTCAGAGAAATATCTCCGGAGATGATAGCTGCAGCCCCGCGTGAACGACTGCAATGTCCGGATTACCTCAACGTATTGTGTGGTCTCCTGGCCGTAAAAAACCCCGAGCCTGACGCATTCCACGAGACCCAACTTCACATTTTGGTTCGTATTTCCCATCGACAGGGAATTGGCTTGACGCCCACACCCAATTCTGACCATATCTCCGCGGCAGGGCGTTAGTTGCGCGAGGCGGCAAGGACGGCTGCATGTCGAGTAACTCCGGTTAAGTCCGCAACGCTTCACTCAAACCCTCTTATACACTCATGTAGACTTGCACTGCCCTGATTTCTGATCATCTATTTCGCAAGAGTCATCTTTACAAAGGTATCTAATTGCCAGCTCCTTTCAAGCTGTTGCCCAAACCGCACCTAGAAAGTCGATAATGGCCGATCACGCGTCGCACAATCTTCCGCCCACCTTTAAAGGCCTACAATTCATATCGCCGACAGATTCTGCATCTGTCGTCGACATTCCAACGCCGCTACCCGCTGCTGGAACTGTCATTTTGCGGCCGTTGTATTCCAACATCGTCCCCTATGCCAAAGAGATCTACTGCAATGGAAACCCCAGGGCCTACAATTACCCCCGTCCAATGATCCCCGGGACCAGCTGCATCTGTCGCATCGCCGCTGCCGCGCCAGACACCCCACACTTGAAGCCAGGAATGCTTGTTTTCATGAGCGGGCTGTTGCAGTCGCGGGACAACATCTCTGTCCCGCCCGTCCTGCAGGGCATGTACATGGGCGCTACGGCCGAGAGCGAGGCGCTGATGAAGGGTGAGTGGAGGAACGGCTCGTGGGCAGAGCTGGTCAAAGCCCCCGCCGAAAGCGTCCATGTTCTGAATGAGCAAGCGTTAAAGGGCCTTGAGTACGACATCGAGGACCTTGGGTATATCAGCACATTGGCCGTCGCGTACGGAGGACTAAGCGACGTCGGTGTTCGGCCAGGCGAAACCGTGCTTGTGGCTCCCGCAACGGGCAACTTCGGTAGTGCAGCGGTCTTCGTCGCCCTGGCAATGGGCGCAGCAAAGGTCATCGCCATGGGCCGCAGCCAGGAGAAACTCAAGGCGGTGCTCGAGGGCGCTGGTGACCGCGTTGTCACGGTTCCCATCTCTGGCAACGTGGAGGACGATACGTCCGCTCTGCAGGCTCATGGCCCCATTGACGTATATTTTGACATTTCACCTCCAGTCACAGGAAGTCTCTCGCATATCAAGTCTGGCATCATCGTCCTGCGGTCACGGGGCCGGATGAGTATCATGGGAGGCGCCCCGGGGCTTGTCGGTTTCCCCTACTCGATGATCGTGCACAAGGGTCTGACCCTGCGGGGAACGTTCATGTACACCCGGCAGCAGGCCGACGAGCTTATCAAGCTGGTGGAAACGGGCTTGCTGCCTATCGGGAAGCGAGGGGGCATCCGAACCGCGGGCAAGTTTCCGCTGGAGAGGTGGGAAGAGGCGATTGAGCACGCGTATCACGCTGCTGGCCCAAAGACGACGACATATTTTGTGCCAAATGGGGAGTAAGAGCAGTCAGTGCCCTTTCGCACAACTACACTAGACCAACCATCACGTATTGCACTCTTAGCACGCTGGTGCACACCCAGACAGGACGAGGCAGACTGCTTCCGAGCTGGCCTCACTTCCTTGTCATCACTTTAGGCTGTATCAAGGAGGGCACAGCCTCGAGTCTGTGTGTAGTCCCATGCGGAGCCCTCACACCAACAAGCAGCCTCACCGGCGACATACACGGGACACAGCCGGCCCCATTTCAACTGGGTAGCAACCAGCCACTACGGACTACTCCCGCCAAAACGCGGCATACGAAGTCATAGCCTGTGAAATGAAATCCATGCGTTTCATACACATACATACTGACCGGGACGACGAAATGTTTCTGCGACATACATCATCAACAGAACTTGCCCTTGGGGCCGCCTTGAGTCGTCGAGGCGCACGCCCAAGTTCGATTTTTGTGATCTCGCAAGATGCCCGCGCCAACCAGCTCTTTGCATATCGGTGGGTTAGCCACAGGCGGGTGAGCCAAAAAGGCGGCCAAGGCGGTTGAAAAGCCGGTTATCTTGACAGGATGGTCCACCCCGAGGCACCATAACTCCGGATCTTTCTTTAGCTGGACGAGGTTGCTGGCGCTATGGATATCCTCGTCCGAGAGCACGTCGGTCGTGTGTGAATTGCGTTGGTTGCATATATGGATGTGGACTTGTTCCTGATCTCTCGCTCGGACCGAGTTCAGCCATAGAGACTGATACGCTGCGTTGATCTGTCTTTGGGCAAAGACCCAGCCCTCGTCATGGCTGGTCCCCATCTGCAGGATACCGGGGAGGAGTTCCGTCGTGGTAACCAGGCCGTCATTTTCCAGCAGCACCCATACTGGCGCGCCATTTGGCTTTATGGTCCCGCTGTTGACGCATGTTGCCGGGTGCTGGACGCAATCACAGAGAGTGTGGAACCAAAGGCCACACCCCTGGCAGTTCCATTGGTCATCCGTGCACCCAGCCGGCGCGCAATTGCGTACATTCTTTGGGACCGAAGCGACGCTGCAAACAGGACAGTTCTGGGAGCATCCAGAGAGTTGCCCGGCACATGTGCATGTGCCTACCACGTTCATGTGGCTGATTTGGGTTGTGTCACAGTTCTTTGTCGTGCCCGGTGCGACCCGGCACACTGATAGGAGTAGCAGGGTTGCCACCTTGGTCTGCATTGCAACCGTAGTGAAGCTGGCGATGGATAAAAAGAAATATTGTATTTAAGAGTAGTTGTGAGGTTGCCGACCTTGTATGAAGGCATTGCAAGAGAAAAAGATTCCGGTAGAGTGGTTCAAGTACATCTTATTTATAAACCTAATCCTGCCCGCAGCTCTACGAGGGTTTTGCCTCCATGGCTTTAACCTTTGAGAGGTTGTGCAAGGTGTAACGCCCCATCTTCCAAACAAGGCGGCAGCTGAGTATGCGCCAAACCTTATCGGCCCAGCTCCGTCCACTCCGGGACAATGGACTAATGGGAGCCCGAGCGGCCGTTTATAGTACTCCGTACAGCAAGGGTGCTTTTTGAACAAGCGGTGCCAAACGCTGGTCGAGTCGGCCCCGACTACCCCGATCAAACGCTTGTGCGCGCTGCCGATATCGTGAATGGAGATTACCGAGAGGATGCTATACGGGGCATTGTTGTGTTGCACGGATTCAAGGCGCGGTCTATTCCCCCCAACTTTCATTTCTTGGGCTGCAGCTGACGACGTGGTTTATAGAATTGACAAGTCTTCTGTTTCAACGGACATGACGCTACAACCTCTATACATTGTCTTCTTCTCTCAAGGCGAATTCGAGAACAAACCCAATACATCCCCATCTCACAAGGCCGAATGTATCGACCTCGAACGTACAAACAACCTGCGCTACATGAGTTTGAGCCTACAAAGAACCCGAATAGGTAACCCTCTGCCAGGAATTTTCAGGCTTAGGAAAAGAAAATCACTCCAAAGACCGTCTACGTGATCCGTACATAGAGCGCTCTTGATTGCCATAGCACAGGGGAAAACTCGCGGGGCTAAAGAAGAGACCGATATATGTATGGTCCTCGGTATGAATCATGCTGCGTCTATCTTTCTTCCACTTACTTTATGTATCTATTAAGCCCCAAGTTAGTCTCATTCAAGGAAAAGGAATTCATTCACCTCGACAACTCGCATATCGCCCCTTCCTTCCTTGACCGTCTTGATAATCCTGCCATTCCACCTTCCCACCGCTATCTGTCTCAGCCCAGATTACCACCATTCCTTACAAGTCAAAAAATAATATTCCTCGTTTTTCATCCTACCTTTAGAGATTACCACAATTGCCTCTTTGTCTTTGTTTCTTGCACGGTGCGGCCGAGCTTGTTTGGGCAGGTATGGCCTTTTCGACCAACGTCCGTTGCACTCGGCCAATGGTGTGTGATATCCCTTAACAAATAAAGTAATGCTTGATTCCCTTGCCGCAGATGGAGACGCAAGTGTTTTGGTAGCCCTTTTCCTTGCTACCGGAGCCGCCTCTCTGGCATGTGGACGTCGCCGCCGGAAACATACCACAGAAGCCCAAGTTGCCTGATGAACCATAGCAGGGAGCGCAGATAGGATATTACTCTATGGTCATGGTACCCTGGTAGAATCGGACATTCACCCCGAGGATATGACTGCGCAGTTGTCCCTTCCCTTGTGTATACATGTGACGATAAGCTTTTACAAACACCAAACTCGTCTTTCGCCGCCGCGTCGTCTACGTCAAGGATTAGCAATGAAGGGAGCTATTTCTCTTCTCTAGGTTACTGCGGTTGTCGCAACGCTTGAAGTCTCTTGTGTCCTCCCGACTGCGTTGCTCACGAAACTAAATGATCCTGGTATTGCGCCACGGAGAACGTCACGTCGTACTTTGACGTGCCCAAGCCCACAGCCGCCCGTAAACCTCGACTCAAATGGCGCGGGACTGTACAAGGCCTGCACGCTACCTCTTGAGGAGAGGCTAGACTGCTCATACCCGGAGTACTCTGACTAGGGTAGCTTTGCAACCGCCGCGACACCAGAAGTCACGGCCTACTACGCCAGCTATGCCAGCGAGGCATCTTCCTGGTGGTTTCAGCGCAGCTCTACCGCCTAGGTTCTGCGTCGGCGTGTCCTTGCCGCTGGCATAGTGCTGTAGAATAGCTGCCCTTAGGTGGCGTGGGGTGAACCAGACAATCGCCTTTGCAGAATGCTATGACGAGGCGCACCCAACCCAACCAGGAACCTTCTACAACCAAGGTGTCCCCTTGGCATCTACAACGTACTCTGCATCGTTTGGTGCCTGGAAACTAGAGCTGCGGAATCTTGGGCGGCACACCGATCGCGAGCTGATTGTCGCTGCCACTGCCGCCGTCACAGTGGGGATGATTTTGTCGCCCAAAGGGACTACCCCAAGTTCGGGGTTATGACCCGCAGCGGGTTGGAATTCGAGGTTGCAGGACACAGAATCTGCTCGTCAACCGCCGTGCCGCGCACTGCCCATGCTGAACAACACCATACACGTCCCTGAAGGCACGTATCTGCGCTATCGCTACCACTTGATACACTGGGACCCTGATATCGGGACTCTGACATCAACCAGTCCTGCCCGCAGTGATGGCGCGAGACCTCGACTCCAGGACGGTGGCGAGGGCATCAATGATCGCTAGATGGACTGTGACGCCTACATCAAATGAGCAGCTCATGTCGTGGGGTAGATCAAGATTAAGTTGCTTCTAAAATAGTAGAGTTCAGTGTCACAGTAGGGCAGGGCTCACATCGTGTAAGTGACGCCTCAATACTCGGCTAGCATGGAATCGTTCACCCACGTCGCGGAAATTCTCTAACTTGCTCAATATTCCCAACCCCGTTCATTACAGTTAGAGTGTACAAAGTGCCTGGCTAGAAAGTAAACCCGTCATGTAGGTGAAGCATAATATGCGCCACTGTCAGGTATAAATGCCGAGCAGCCACGGGAAGATTTCTCCTTGCAAGACACAGCGCTGTCATAGAACGAGTGATTGCAGAATCATGTCTCGTATTGAGAGTCTCCCCATCGAAGTCCGGCTCGCTATATGCCACCAGCTGTGTCTGCACTGCCGCGGCGGCGGCGCCTGGGCGCCTGACGATCCCGACGGCAGACGCGGCCAAGCCGCACTCGTCGCGCTGTCGAGAACATGTCGCAAGCTACGGGCTGCTGCCGAGCCAGTCCTATATCACAGCCCGGTGCACATCGGAAGTTACTACGTCTTGGTCCGCACGCTGATCGCCCGTCCGCACCTCCGCACCTGTGTCAGGCAGCTCCCCGACGTCAACGAAGGCACCCGGTTCGAGCTGCTCGACAAGCGCGCCCTCATCTTGCTGGAGCGCGCCGGGCAGGTTTTGCGCCTGACTACGCCTCACGAAATGGTGCGCCCAAACCGACTGCTGGGCGGGATTCTCTTCTGCCTGACGACGCGGCTCGAGACCCTTACGCACGGCGTGTCGGTTATCGGCAGCGCGCCCTACCACGTCGCCGCCTGGAGAGCCCACCTGATCCCCATGACGAGGACCGGGCTGCCCAGCCTGCGCGCGCTGCGGTTCTTCCGCGAGAGTGCCTCCCGCCTTAGGGAATACGGATACGGCTACACGCTGTCGGAGCCGAGCGTCTGCGCGCTGCTCGAAGCGGCTCCGAACCTGCGGCACCTGGCGTTCGAGGGCTCGGTGGGCATACGGAGGGGCCCCGCGGAGAATCCATTCACGGACGGCGATGCGTGGCTGTACGATGACGACGCATGGCTGGCGCGGCCGCTGCGGCGCCTCGAGACGCTGGCCTTTGTGGGTTGCGACATGGACGACGACGAGCATGCCCAGCTTGAGTTCAGGAACCTGCGGCGTATGGTGCGGCTCAGCCCGTGCTTGGAGCGCTTCAAGTACGACGGCACAGCGCTCTCGCCCGTCCACAGGAGCGGCGCCGTCGATAATGCGTTCAGCAGCACCGCGAACGGCGGGCACAAGTTCCATATCTGGGCTTCCCGGATCTTGCAGGCGCTCGAGCCGGCCAAGTCGACCCTTCGGTACATCTACATCGACGTGTCGCGTACCACGTGCAGCATCGACCTCGCGAACTTCGGCCACCTCATCACCGGCAAGGCGTTGTCCAAGTTCACGCGCCTGGAGACGCTCAAGCTCGACTCGTCGTCCTTTTGCCGGCACGTGTGCCCGCGGTGCGGATACAGCCACGGGAACACGTACCCGGCGGGCAACATGACGTGTCTGACGGCGATCCTCCCCCTGAGCGTCAGGTCGATGACGGTCAAGATCTCTAAGATGGCCGTGATCGACGCCGACGTCACCACAAACGACCTGACCTACCTGGGAGAGCGGATGCGGCAAGGCGGGTTCCCCAACCTGGAGCGCTTCGCCGTGGAGATGGCCGAGTGGGACTCGGACAGCGAGGCGTGGAGTCAAAGCGTCCACGAGACGTTCATGAGCGGGGTCTGGAGGAGTCGCCGGATGGTGCTGGCGGCGTTTGAGGGAACGAGGGTCGAGGTATTGGTCCAGCTGGCTGGCAAGCATGCGCTGCGTGAGCTGGACGACTGGAAGCTGGAGAAGGACTAATGCAAATTCTTTCGTAATGTCTCTAATCTGCGTTGAATCTGGATAGAAGGCACTCAAACGGGCAAAGAGAAGTCAACCCCCTATTACCTATATGCGGCCTAGGGCCACAGTTCCAGTAGCCATTGGCCGGATGTATCCATACTCAATATCCAAAGGGGCGATGTCCACCTTGTCTCAGGATCAAGTCTCGGCTCGAAATCAGCACCAAACCCGTTGGGGGGAGATGAGATATCAAGAGATTTGTTCCTGCCACCGCATTGCCTTCAATGTATTTCTGCGCTCTTGGCGCATGTTCGCCTCTATCGGCCGGCATGTCCTCTTCGTCAATCTGTGGGTAACTAGACGCAACATTATCATGGTCCATGCCTCGATGGTCTTGCAGTCAAGGTGGTCATTGTACCTGCGCAGTGGTCCGGTCATCGGCATCACTTCTTCCTCTTTTGCGAGACGTGCTTCGTGAGCTAGCCTTTGTTCGCTTCTCGGAACTGGGCCGATGGAGTTGACTCTGCATGGTGCATGTCCCCGTTATGAGCTCCTCTGATACCAAAGGACGGTAGTCCCAGCTCAACTCATGGCCGTTGCCAGCGAGTATGTGAAGAAACCATGGGGCGAGGTTGAAGGTCAAGGTGTTGCATCCTTCCTGCTTCCACGGGATAGACACGTACTCCATTAAGCCATTCTTAGTCAACTGTATTGTGTCGTGTAGTGTTTCACAAGTCACTTCAAAGTCAGCTCCAGGTGACAAGGAAGGATAGTCTGGTAGTGAAGAGCGTTGCTCGCGGGCCGCATTAATCAGACTGCCGCCGTACATCTGCTCGAGAGTCTTGAAGCTGAATTCATCCCACTTTTTCAGTTGCTTGGGGGTGCTAAAGTCAACCCGAGATGTATTCCGCGAACTTTTGGGTTTCCTGTACTTGATTTCTGGGGTTTCTTTCGTGAGGAATTCAAGGAGAGAGATTGCTTTGCTCATTTTCTCGAAGCTGCGGCTTAACTAGCCACGAAATGAGATATGCACGTTCCTTCCATGCTGTGACGGACAGCTCCCTACTCTTATCATATCCATACACGCCCAACAGAACGGAAGCGAGTCCTTTGACCGAGCCTTCTGCAGGAAGCCGAGCCTTCTGCACAAAGCACAACGAAGTGTGAAAGAACCAACACAAGCTGAAGCGCAACCAATCCGGAGCTGGTACGCGAAGCCATCCCATATCGTAAGACAGTGCTATCTCAGCTCTAGTTGGTTGCAATCCCTGCGTTCATTTCCCGTTGTGGCACACACCACATGTCAATATCCTGCAGGACAGGAACTAGGGAGCCGACAGTACCGCGCCAATAATGAACCAACCACCAGAATTATGAAGAGCTACCACCAGGATTATAAACAGCTGCGACCAGTCGCTGGGGTCAGTTCCAGCGGATCATGTATGGCATAACCTGCAGACAAATTGATACACCCGAGCTTGCCTTTGCCCAAAATGTCTGGTAGAAGAAGCAAGAGAGCGACCAACACGCATGCACCGTCTCACCTAGAGGATCTCCCGCCCTGTGATGGTCCCAAGTTACACCTTTTCCTCACCAAAATTCCCCAATTGAGTGGTTGGGGAGGATTGACGAACATCGAGACGACTCTTCCGGCAGCGGGTCACAGGAGTATGTGTTCAAAGTCAGGATCGAGTCTCAGATATACGCTCTCAAAGTCGTAAGTGAGAATGCACCGAACAAGTTATATCAAGCTAATAGGGCCACGAATTTGCAGTTCAAGTTCTTCAACCCGGAAGATACGCGCGACTATTGGGAAACGATTGTCGACAAATCCACTACTACTCAGACCGTCGCCTATCACAACGACCCCTTCTTCGCAGAATGTCGAGCTTACGGTCGAATCAAGGCGGAGAAACGCAGGGGCGGCTAAAGCGAGACTGTGATCCCTTGCTATGGATATTTATACTTGCGAGACAAGCATAGGAGAGTATTAGAGGAGAGCGGCGTGGACTTGGAAGAGTATTGTCTGGATGACGACCCATCATCGCCAAGACAGCGCCCAATTCGCGCCATTGTCAAAGAACTGGCGTCATCAGACCATGGTATTAATGAAAACAGCTTGAGGAAGGTTCTGAGAGACATCAGGCGGCTAAACAAGCTCAAGATTTATAATCGGGACATCCGGAAGGATAACTTCCGGGGCGGGAAGCTCATTCATTGACTTTGGCTCTGCTTGGACCCAGCCGCATTGCATTATGATGAACTCAGAGGATGATGGCTTTGAGGAGACTCATGCGAGGGTGGCAGACTTGGTCAGGTTTGACGATATGGTGTCAGAGGAGGGGTTCAGCACAGATGTGAGGGGCATGCCGAACTCAGAGTACTGCAGCAAGCTCCGGTCTGCATCGAGAAGGACTGTGTAGATATTTATTGCATGGAGCATTTATGTCGTTGGTACTTCGTATGCGTGTCTCTAGATGCATCATACTTCAGCAACGTTAGGAATGCTTGCCAAGCCCAATGCCGTGGCATCCATATATAGTACCGACTCCTCCAGCTGTCCAGTATATCGGAACATACAAGCAGGAAATGCTTTTCCGAACCATGCGAGCGGCAAACGCGTGTAAACATATCTGATGCAGAAAGAATCTCTGCTGAACAGCTCATCACTCGCAATTCATGTCCCTGGACTGCACCCCAGTGGCAGCCACCACCATTTCAGAGCAGGCCACCCATCATCTCACCGGCGTGAGATGCACACGCAACTCCGGCTTCTCCCACATCAGATAATTCCTCTGGCCCTCCAACCACCTCCCACTCCCCTCCCCGATCCGCATGTCAAACCCCCAGACCAGCCGTGCCAGGATAAGCCGCATCTCCGCGTACGCCAAGTTCTGCCCGATGCAGTTTCGCGGGCCCAGCAAGAACGCATTCACGCCGTCGAGCCGGTCATTAGCGTACCTGCCGCTGCCCGGCTGAAACCACCGCTCCGGGTCGAAGCGGTAGGGGTCTGCGAAGAGCTGTTGATCGTGGTACATGGCCCAGTGCCACACGCCTACGACGGTGCCTTCGGGGACGAAGTGGCCGGCGATTTCGGAGCCGCCCGGGGGAACGACGCGAGGGGCGGTGATAGCGACAGGGGGGTAGTAGCGGAGGGACTCTTTTAGCACAGCCAGCATGTAGGCGAGGCGGTTGACGCTGGTGAGTGTGATGTCGTCTTCGGTTTCAAACTCGCCCCTGACCTCCCTTGTCAACTTGTCCAGCACATCGTGATGCGTCGTCAGGAGGAATACTGCCCCCGTGAGCAGCGTAGCCGTCGTCTCGCTTCCCGCAACGATGAGCAGACTGCCATTCTCCTTGAGCTGCTCAAAGTCCATGCCCGCCGCGATCAGCCCATCGAGGAAGTCGTCCCGCCCCGTGCCCAGCTCCATGCGCTGCCTCGTCTTGCTGTCGCTCATCTCGACGTGCATCCGCAGCGACTTGTAGCCGATGCCCAGCTTCCGCATGACAAACATGGCGCCGCGTAGGAGGCCCAGCGCGCGGAGCACCTGCAGCACCGCCATGTCCCGCAGGCTGCCGAGGATGAGCGCGATCCAGGGGTGGTACGCACTGTCACGCAGGCACCCAAAGTCGGACCCGAATGCGAGGTTGCCGATGAGGTCGAACGTGCAGAAGGCGATCCAGTCGCGCATGTCCACTGTCGCGGCGCCCTCGGCGCAGTTCTCGCGCAGGCGCCGCATCAGCAGTGTGACGTACCCGCCGATGACCTCCTCCTGGGCTTTCATCGCGCGCTCGCTGAAGCCCGAGCCGAGCAGTCTGCGCACGGGGTCGTGCTGCTCGCGCGCACAGGCGAGGAGCGACGCGGGCTGGTGGTTGGAAGCGTTGTAGAAGGCCATGTCGTGCGGCAGCTCGGCGCGGCCCTCGCCTGGCTTGCGGGCGTAGATGTCCCTCCATGCGCGCGGGTCGGTGAAGGCGAGCTCGCCGGGGGCAATGCGCACGACGGCCCCGTAGAGGGCGTGAGCGTCCGCGACGTGATAGGGGAGGGTGCCGCTCAGGAGGTGGAACAGCTTCGGGAGGACAGTGGCGCGGTTGGCGAGAGGGCCCGGGAAGCGGCGGAGGGGGTGCAGGTAGACGTTGTACGTGAGGCGAAGGAGGATGTAGGTCGCTGCTGTCGCGAGCACAATGGTGACGCGGTCCATGGTCTTTTTGATGAAGCCACGCCACCCACAGTCGGCGGTATGCCGATGGTGTTGTGAAGCCCGACGCGGAAATATATCCAGAATTCGAAGCAACTTGTTCTTTATGCGGCGCAGAAGCGACGTGTGTAGGGTCTACTATATAACTGGTTCCGAGACGCAACGCTGTCTTCTGTCAGTCAGCCAGATGGATTGCATCCATGCCTGCCATTGGCCGGCTGGCTAGTAGCTGCAGTAGACCACGCCCTCGTATGGCTTCAGCTTCACACCCTCTCCCGTAATACAGCCCGTCTTGTTTCCCCCCAGCAGCTTCTTCCAGCCCTCAAACCCGCCGTCTATGAAGATATTCCCTTGATCCGAAAAGTTCAACAGCACTAGGGCCGCTCTGCCGTCGAAGCTAGTCATCGTATACCCAAAGACGCTCTCCCCGCTGCGCTCCACAGGAAGCATCTCGTACCGGCCGTAGACAAAGATGTCTTGTTCCTGTTTTCTCAACGCAAGCACTTCGCGCCAGTAGGACAGCACGCTGTCCGCATCACCCTCCTGCCTCTCGACGTTCCACTCGGCAAAGTCGTCGTTGGCGCGCATCCACGGCTTCTCCGCTGTCGTGAAACCCCCGTGCCTCTCCGCTGCCCATTGCATCGGCAGACGCCCGTTGTCCCTCGCCTTGAGGCGCATCTCGTGCAGCACGTCCTGCATGTCGGCGCCTGCGCCGCGCCGCTCCAGGACGCTGTTGTAGTAGTTGCGCCCCTCGACGTCGATGTAGTCCTCTGCGGTCCACGTCTCCGGCGCGTTGGCCATGCCAATCTCCTGCCCCTGGAGCAGGAAAAGCGTGCCGCTCAGGGTCCCAAGATACGTCGCCAGCATCTTGGCCGCGTCTTTCCGGTACTCGGGGAGGTCCGAGGCATAGCGCGACAGCGACCGGCCCGAGTCGTGGTTGTCCATGTACACGGCGTTCCAGCCGTCACACTCGGGCATCGCGCGCTGCCACAGGCTCGTAATCTCCCGCAGCCTGGAGACGCGGAACTCACCGTAGCCGTACTTGTGCTCGGCGCCGAAATCCATGTCGACAATGTCCCCGGTGAAGACCATGTTCAGCTCGTGCCGTTCGCGGGCGACGTACCGCGCCACGCTCTCCTCGTCCTTGGTGAAGCCCAGCTCGCCGACCGTCATGCAGTCGTACTTGTCAAACACGCGCTCGCGCATCTCGCGCACGTACTCGTGCATGCGCGGCCCGCTGGCAAAGTAAAGCGCGCCCGACTGGAACTCAGAGTCCGGGTCACTGATGGGTGCGTCGGGGAGGTCTGGGTGCTTGGACATGAGGTTCATCGAGTCAATGCGGAAGCCGTCGGCGCCGCGGCTGAGCCAGAATTCCATGTCTGCGTAGGCTGCCTTGCGCATGTCCTCGTTGGCCCAGTTGAGGTCCGGCTGCGAGGGGAGGAAGAGAGAGAGATAGTACTGGGAGGTGTGCTCGTCCCACGTCCACGCGCTGCCGCCAAAGATGGACGCCCAGTTGTTGGGCGGCCTACGGTTACCGTCTGCGTCAAACCTTGGATCTCGCCAGAAATACCAGTCTCGTTTGGGCGACGTCCTCGAGGAGCGGGACTCGGCAAACCACGCGTGCTCGTCGCTGGTGTGGTTTACGACAAGATCCAGGAGCACCTTGACCCCCCTCTCGTGGCAGCCTCTGATGAGCGCCTCGACGTCCTGGATGGAGCCGTATGGTTTATGGATGTCGCGGTAGTCGGAGATGTCGTAACCCATGTCATTCTGGGGACTCTTGAAGATTGGGGACAGCCAGATGGCGGTCGCGCCGAGGGACTGGATGTAGTCCAGCTTGGAGATGATGCCGGGGAGGTCGCCGAGCCCGTCGCCATTGGAGTCGAGGAAGCTGGCGGGATAGATTTGGTAGACGACGGCTTCCTTCCACCAGGCTTTTGCCGGGGGCCTTGCCGAAGCCATGTTGAAATGCAGGGCTTGCTTAGCAGCCTCGCGGAGAAGTGTGGGAGAACTTAGGATGGTGATGGGGTGATGCCCGCGTAGATTGATGTCTTTGCCGAGGTGTGACTCAAATGTGGTGTTTCTCTTATATCGACTTGCCAGCCATCCGCAGACTGACACTCTCCGAAAAAGCTCTACAAACGATGGGTCTCAATCCGTCAACAAGTCGGAGTCCAGGTTCCCATGGGTGAATTTCCATTGGCCAATTCCTGCCGAACATCGTGCTCGTCAGTCTGGGGAAGAGGCTGATGCGATGGGGTCTCGGGTGGGGGCGGCATGATCTAGTACTCGTACGGAGTACGAAGTAGTGTTTACCTGAATGACAGCACTAGCAAATTTTGATTCGCTGAGGGCATCTGATACAGTCTATTCAAGGCTTATACAATTGCTGTCGGACCGACAGACAGTTTTGGGTGGCGATGGGGCATCGTGTATGTGAGCGCTCGGGGTCCGTCGGACCGCAGACGAGAACTCGAGCTCTCGGCGCTGTATTAAAGAAAGTACGTGTTGAACAAGGCCTGTCATTTCCAGTACAATGGCATGATCGCAATGTAAATAGTCATTCTTCCCATGAAGGCGACAGATATGAACTTGCGGGGCATTGCTGACACTAGAACATGTGTAGTGAGAACATGAGATCGCCCTGACTAGTATCTTTAACATTCGAATCTGCGCAACATTATACGTAAAAACACAATCTTGCTCCTGTAGAAGATGCCCCAGGCCATTCTCACTCATAGGCAGACTTGAGCCTGTGCTGGCAACTCGTTCACAACAACCCTCTCCCTCTGCTTCACATCCCCAGCTCCCACCCCCTTCTCACGCATTGGCCACGCCGCCTGCAGGTTCTCCCAACACGCAAACCGCACATTCCCCTCGTCAAGCCCGCAAAAGTCGTATGAAGCGTGCACCGACGTGTCCAGGCTGGGGTACACTCGCGACGTGAGCGCGAACCGCTCGTTGGCGTAGACTTCCACCAGGGACGCGTCGACAAAGAACCGCACGTGGAGGTCTTCGCCAGGGAGCAGCTTGAATGCGCCCGAGTCGGGGGTGCTGGTGCCGAGGTTTGAGGCGGAGGAGCGCGATCTGTCGATGGTGATTTGGGAGGCTTTCAGGTCGACGATGAGTTTGGTGACTTCGGCTCGGTTGGGCGATTGCCGAACGTGGAATGTGAGCACCTCTGAGCCCGTGAGGTTCGTGAATGTCGCTTCGACCTCGTAGTTTTCGGAGCAGAGCTGCTCAAAGTCGCCAAGGGTTCCGCTCTGCTGGCCCCGGAGTGTTGCGACCTCCTGGGCTGGTCGGATCCCGAGAGTTGACATACGTCCAGAAGCCTCATCAACCTGCCACTCGCGAGTGCGATGTGCTGCATCGACGATGGACTTCGAAATCTCAAACAACTCCCTCGGGTGTCCCAGACACCCTGCCCAGCCCTGGCCCTTGACCACGGACGCCTTTGCCGCCTCGTCCGCCCAGCCCAACTGCAGTAGCCTGTCCCTCCCGTCGCGGAAGATGTGGGCAGCGTACAAGATGCCATGGTCGAGGAGCCCATGGCTTGTGATGCGAAACTGCGGCTTGCCGTCTCGTAGCATCAGCTTTCCCGCCAGCCAGACCGTGTAGTGGCCGTTGTGTCGCTTGCTGTCCACGTTCTCTTCGACGCCAACAATGATATAGTCTGTTTGGCCAATCGTCATGAATGTTGCGCACTCAAAGTTCATCCCAAACACGAGATCGCTGTCTTCCGAAATTTTGGACCCTGTTTTGACATCGAGCAGGATGCTTAAATGCTGCCAGCTGAGCAAGTCGCTGGAAGTGTAGAGGTGTATTTGCGATCCGTGGCCGCGCTCACCAGACGCAATCATCATGTAATTGGTGTCTTGGCTGACGCCCAGGAGCGTTGAAAGCGACGCCCACTCCGAGACAAACGGGTCGCGCCAGCCCGTCGTCGCCTCCATCTTCGGCGGCGCCCTTACCAGCGGATTGCTCTGATGCCGCTGCCACGTCCCCCCAAAGTCGGTCGAAACAGCCACAGACTGCGTCTCACAACCCGGCGCGTACGGCTTCGACCAGTGGATCGGCAGCCCCGAGACGCTCGTGTAGAAGAGGAACAGCACTCGCAGCCCGTCTACCAGCCGCGAGACAAGACACCCTGAGAAGACGCCGAGCGCGTCATACGAAGTCCCGTTCCACAGCGCCGGCGCGCAGTCCTCCCAGGTGACCAAGTCGCTGCTACGGGCCATCCCCCACGCGCAGTTGCCGCCGTCGGTGGTGCCCGGATTCCACTGGTAGCAGACGAGATACTCACGCGTCTCGGGGACGTATACGGCGCCGCAAGGGTCGTTGGCCCACGAGTGCGGTGCGATGAAGTGCGAGGTTGGGCGGAAGCGGGCAAAGGCCATGGCGAGGGAGAGGGATGAAGGGTGAATGAGTGAGTGAGTGAAGGGAAGTGTGAGTGGCCATTTTGCAGAGACTTGCGGTCTAGATATGGGCTACAGACTATAGGTGTGTATACTCGTAGTATTCGTCGGCCCGTTATCCCACCGCCTCACAACGGCCAGTCTATCGGAGATGAGAAACGCATTGGGTAGTCCAGGGTCTGATGCAACAGCCGGCCGGACCCCGAGACCGCCTTGACGGCTCGGAGCAGTCTTTCCATTCAGCCCTGGGCCAACATGAAAGTAATATACAACGACTTGCTTCGTATCGAAATGAAGTTGTTCGGCTCAATTCAACCAGCCCCGTCCAATAGAAATTCACCCATCGACTCGCCTCGTCCCGCAGCGCACGCTCGACTTACACCACCTGAAGCCCACATTTTCCGCTTGCAAATTCACCCTACTGGCCGATGCCATCACAACACCAGGCCATTTTCTCCCATCCTCGAAGTCGTTCCCCATGGGGCCTCGACGAGACCCTCAAAACTTGAGGCGCGCAACTGGGACGACGTCTAATCCCCGGACGAGATCGCGTGGCGACCCGCGGAGACGATTATTGACTCGGTTATAACAGGGGATGCGTTCGGACGACTCGAGAGAGGGACTCGTCTTCAGCCAGTGTCGCTGGTCGCGCGAGGATAAAAAGTTCAGCATCGCCCATGCCTAGATCGACCATCCTTTCAGTTTCAGCGCGCCATTGCTCCATCGTACCTCGCTTATACCTTTCCTTCAGTGTCTCTTCTTCCCAATCGCAGCATGGAGCCAAAGCAAGTACCCAGCGTCGACTCGACGCCCGCCATCAGCGCCGACCATCTGGCCAAGATGCCCATCACAGAACTCGCCGGAGCAAATGACGTTGACGCAGCCGAGCGTTTCGACAGTCGAGAGGCCCTTGGGCAAGATGCTGACAGCCTTCATGCGGCGCGCAACCATCATGA
>JALHCA010000227.1:0-45592 GCA_024340505.1 Tolypocladium nubicola
CCCCAGAGTGTTCTTCTTTTCTTAAAATTCCCCCCTTCCTCTTCCCCCCTCGGCTCTCCGTCCGGCACGCAAAACCCAGCAAAGAATGCCCATGTTTGGACGCCGGAGGAGCGTCGACAAGGCGGCCGGCGAGCCGCATCCGGCCGACGGCGCCTCGTCCGAATCCTACGGCGCCATCGGCGACGTGCCCGCCTTCGAGGTCAGCGATGGCAGCACCATGGACCCGGACTCGGGGGTGAAGCGTGGCTTGAAGAATAGGCATCTGTCCATGATGGCCCTCGCCGGTATTATCGGGCCCGGTCTGCTCGTCGGCGCGGGAGGCGCTTTGAACAACGGCGGCCCCGCGTCGCTGCTCATTGGTTTCGGACTCATTGGTACGTTACATGTGAGGAGGAGATGAGCCAATTGGTCTTTTTTCGAACCTGTGCGTCGCTGACAGAAGAACTCACCTGCAGGCATCATCGCCTTCTCCATCATGCAATCGCTGGGTGAGCTGACTACGCTCTTCCCCGGGGGCGGCTCGTTCGTCTCCCTCGCGGAGCGCGTCGTCGACAAGTCCTTCTCCGTCGCCGTCGGCTGGAACTACTTCATCATCTGGGCCGCCGTCCTCGCCAACGAGTACAACGTCGTCTGCAGCATCCTCACCTACTGGGCCCCCCAGGTCCCGCTCTGGGGCTTCTTCCTCATCCTTTGGTTCCTCTTCTTCGGCTTCCAGCTCCTCGGTGTCGAAGCCTTTGGCGAAGCCGAGTTCTGGCTGGCCCTCTTCAAGATCCTGGGTCTTACTGCCTACTTCGTCTGGTCCATTGTGTACGCTGCCGGGGGGCTGAAGGGCCAGACGGAGCCGCTCGGCTTCAGGTATTGGAACGATCCCGGCGCCTTCAACAACAATGGCTTCAGGGGGGTGGCCAGTGTCTTTGTCTTTTGCTCAACCTTCTACAGCGGAGTGGAAAGCGTTGCCGTGGCTGCGACTGAGACGAGGAATCCTGGTGTGGCCGTTCCCCAAGCCATTCGCCAGGTGTTTTGGAGAATCATCTTCGTTTACATGGGAAGTGCTCTTTTCTTCGGCATTACCTGCCCCGCCAACGCCGAAGGCCTCGTCAACGGAGGAGCAAAGGCCCTCCAAAGTCCTATGACCATTGCTATTCAGAATGCCGGTTGGCAAGGAGGTTCGTCTTCACCCTGCTCTCTGGCCACGGTTCGATACTAACTACCAACACCAGGCGTTCATCTCATCAACGCCTTCATCCTCATCACTTGCGTGTCTGCCATCAACTCCTCCATCTACATCGGCTCCCGAACCATCTTCTACATGGCCCAGTCGGGCAAGGCACCCCGATTCATTGGCTGGACAAACAAGGGCGGCGTCCCCGTCTGGGCCATTTTGATCACCAACGCCGTTGGTGCTATATCCATGATGAACGTCTCGACCGGAGCCTCCAAGGCCTACGGCTACATTGTCAACCTGTCCGGAGTGAGCACTTTCCTCGTCTGGGCCAGCATCAGCTTCATCCACATCCGCTTCCGTCGCGCGTGGGCAACACAGAAGCGCGGCGTCGACGAGATTCCCTTCCAGAGCATGTTTTACCCGTACATTGCATACTTTGGTCTTGCGGCCAACATCTTCCTGGCTCTTGTCCAGGGTTGGACGACTCTGTCACCCTTCGACGCTGGCAACTTTGTCGACGCATACATCCTCCTTCCGCTGTTTGGCATCATCTACGTGGCGTGTAAGCTCTACTGGAGACGCACAGACAGGTTCAAGCGCAGCTGGGAGATCGACATCGACAGCGGCAGGAGAATGGACTTGGACCAAAAGGGGATCGTGCCCGGGGATGATACGTCTGTGCAGGCTGAGAAAGTGCCGTACTGGAAGAAGCTGTGGAATTCGTTGTAGACCTTGTTTTTCTTGTTTTGGATACATGGGAATTGGTACATGTGGGCATTTGTGTGCGATCGGCGCCATCTGGACGATATCGAGGATCATGTGTATTGCCGTGAGGCGTCACGAGAGTCGGCTCGACATTTGCATCATCTTGCTTTTCTACTATATACGGGGCGCACTGCGAGTGTTGGGGCTGGAGATATACCTTGCGAAGTGGCCGGAGGGATGAGCGGCTTTGTTTTGTTTTGCCATCCTCAACCCTTTTGGAGACATAGCGGAAGGGCTCATTGCCCGCGACGAATGCGAAAAGACTGCATCTTTATTCGTAGCGAATCGAACCCGAAGTTCGCTGTTCAAGTCTATCTCCTTTTGTGAGATCTTGGATGGCCTCGAAGGCAGAGCTTCTCAACCGAATCCCAGGGAAGCACGATCCAGGTGAGCGTAAAGGCGAGCCAGCGCTCCTGTTCCTTTGCAACCTTGGCGACGTAATGGTTGGATGTGATTTTGGTATGTAGACCCAGCGAGAACGAGCTTGCATACGAGGTAGATGCAAAGGGCGCGATCCTTGCCACCGGGTCGATCAATGAAGAGATCGTAATTTGAAGCGACTTACCACCACTGGTCCTTGCTATCCATATCCAAAGCGTCGGGTACGCCACAGTAGTCGCGCCGGGGCTAGCGAAGAAATATTCTTGGGTTGACCCATAGTGATGCTGCTAGAAGATTATGTATCCTGCTGGAGGGTGCTCGAAGCAGCGAGTTGTTTGAACTGTTGGAATTTGAAGCGGCTGATAGCGCATGAGTAACAATCTCTTTTGTAGCCAGAGACAATTGAGACAAAGCTCTTTATGTGTGTAAATAAAATAAAGGTGGCACGAGCCCCTGCGAAAAGGGGCTCTGTCTAAGGTCTGTCCCGCCGGCCTCTCTGCCTCGGGATATGTGTCAGTCCTCAGTACACTAGAGCGAAGCTTGTCGCGAACAAGGCAGTTATGACATCTCCCGACGTTCGTCGCAACTCGTCGTACATAGGGCGGTTATGTGTCTCTTCGGCTTCTCCGTCGGTACTACAATGACTAGTCGGCATGAAGAACAGTGTCCTCTCAAGTCCGCGGTGTATTCAATCGACAATGTTCAAGATTTCAGGATAGAATGAAGCCAAGGGGCAAAATTCCCATCAGTGCTCTGGTACGAGAGCCAATACCAAAGCCGCAACCGTTTACTCGTGAAGATTGCATCCTGGACAGCTCGGGCTTTGTCCTTACCACATTGACACAATGGTGCGAAGCAGTGGGGCATGACTATCAATGCACGAGGGGAATGGTGCTCGGTTCGTCCCCCTATTTTCGCAACCATTATGCTAAGACGCCTAGTGGTTGCGTATTATAGCTATAACGGCCCCAGATGAAAGTAAATAGCTTCTAGTTTACATATTCAGAGATCCACGCTTATATACGCCGCTACCAGGTACATCTGCTGGAGTGCGCATTCCACGTTTGTTTGGCTCGTTTGGCCAACTCGACGTAGTCTCTTCAGACCTCTCGGGGCAAAACTTAAAGCTCCTCGGCACATCGCCTTTGGAATTTCCTCAAGAAAGAGAACATAGGCATGAGCTCTGGATGGCTTCTTGAGAATGCAGAGGTCCAGTTGTCGGGATTGCGGCGCGAAGGACGGCAGCGGGTAGGCTTGTCCACTGTCGCTGTTTCACAGGGACTGCTTAGAGGAAAACATGTGCCTTGGGAGCGTACGGGAGAAATTCAGCGGCCAGATTTGGGGCAAGATGTGTGATTAAGGTGAGAGTGAGAGGCAGTCTGCCAGGAGCCTCCAGCTCCAGGTACCCATGTTGCTGCGCCCACCAGACCACAGCGCTTCTGAAAAAACCCAGCCCAACTGTTACGAGACAAGTACTTGCATATTGGCAAACGCCAGACAGCGCATTGCGCACATTCACATACAAGTAACAAACTCGCCGCTCTCGGGACTGGCATGAAACGGGAGTTGCGATAGTACGTAGCCTAGGCTCAGCTACCCAAATATCGAGTAATTGCAAGAACTGCCAGGATAAAGCAAGGGGTGCAGAGACCCTTTGGAAAGTTTCAAAAACGTGGTTAGCGAAATTCAATAATAAGTTTCGGTCCTGGGAGACCTGCACGCCGTCCAGGTACGTCCCCCTCCAGGCACGGACGGGTCCGGATACGAATACGAATACGACAACCTCGACTGCGCCGGCGAAGACTCCCGCCGTACTCGTACAGCAGGTTCTCTGTGCGAGCAGGTATTGGAGCTGACCAACGCGAGTTGAATTTATGTGGACGAAGCTTGATTCGGTTAGAATGATGCATCGGAATCGTGGAAATGTTACCAAGGCAGCCGGGAAAGGAGTCCCCATCCGCGCGTATAAGTTGACCGGCGACTCTCTGCCTGGAACGACAAGACCTGCAACCGACTAAAACCAATGCTCGAAGCTCAAGGCTGTGGAAAAAATCATCAGTTTGAAAGAACGCGACGAAAAGACCCACTCGAGAGCCATGGATGCCGTCTTGAAAGCGCTGCCTTGGGCAGTCGTCGCCATGCTGGCAGCGTTTTCCAGCCATATCCTCCGTCAACTGCTCCCAAAGTCCAAGAGCGAGCCGCCAACCGTATTCCACTGGTTCCCGTTCGTTGGAAATACAATAACATATGGTCTGAATCCATATGGCTTCTTTGTTCGCTGCCGTGAAAAGGCAAGTCCGTGTTGACAACTCTCCGAGCCAGACGACCACGTCTCGGCTAGATCTCGCAGCTAACAAGCATTTGCTATAGTACGGCGACATCTTCACATTTGTACTCTTGGGAAAGCGAATCACCTGCTATTTTGACCTCGACGGCAACGATCTCATCCTCAACGGCAAACAGCAGGACCTCAACGCCGAGGAGATATACGGCCCCCTGACGACGCCCGTCTTTGGTTCAGACGTCATATACGACTGCCCCAACTCGAAACTGATGGAGCAGAAGAAGTTTGTCAAGTTTGGGCTCACGCAACGGGCCCTCGAATGCCACGTCCCGCTCATCGAGCGAGAAGTTCTCGACTACCTGAAAGGCGCGGCCGACTTCAAGGGGGAGTGCGGGACACTTGATGTGTGCAAGAGCATGTCGGAGATTACCATATTCACGGCTGGCAGAGCCCTCCAGGGAGACGAGGTGCGGGAAAAGCTTACGGCCGAGTTTGCGGAGCTGTACCACGACCTCGACATGGGGTTCCAGCCCATCAACTTCCTGATGCCGTGGGCTCCCCTGCCACACAACCGCAAGAGAGACGAGGCACACGGCAAGATGAGGGCCATATACATGGACATCATTGCTCAGCGCCGCAAGAGCGGCGTGGAAGATGGTTCGGACATGATATGGAACCTCATGAACTGCACATACAAGGATGGAAGCGCGGTGCCGGACAAGGAGATTGCGCACATGATGATAACGCTGCTCATGGCCGGGCAGCACACGTCATCATCGGCGAGTTCCTGGATCATGCTGCGGCTCGCGTCCCGCCCGGACATCACGGAGCAGCTGTACCAGGAACAGGTGCAGAATCTCGGCCAGAAGGGCGAGCTCTCGCCTCTCCAGTACTCGGACCTGGACAAGCTCCCGCTGCTGAACAACGTCGTCAAGGAAACACTGCGCGTCCACGCGGCTATCCACTCCGTCATGCGCAAGGTCAAGAGGCCGATCGCGGTGCCCGGCACGCCGTACGTGGTTACGCCGGAGAAGGTGCTGCTTGCCTCGCCCCTGGTCACAGCCCTGAGCGAGAAGCACTTCCCCAACGCCGCGGAGTGGGATCCCCACCGCTGGGAGGCGGCTCGAGCCGCAGACGACGAGGACGAGGACGGTGACGACTCGGCAGATGCCGGGGAGGCCCTCGTCTCAAAGGGGACCCGAAGTCCGTACTTGCCGTTTGGAGCCGGGCGCCATCGCTGCGTGGGCGAGAAGTTTGCGTATCTGAACCTGGGGGTGATTATTGCCACCCTCGTGAGGAGCTTCCGCTTCTACACGCTCGACAGCCAGAAGACGGTGCCGGAGACAGACTACTCGTCCTTGCTGTCCCGGCCGAAGCAGCCGGCCCGCGTGCGATGGGAGCGTCGGTATAATGAGCAGCCTGACAGAAACGGTTCGGTGAGAGGTGCAGGGGGTGGAGTGGGTGGCGGCGAGCTCTGACGGTGAGGGTGGGGGAAGGGATGTGCGAAGCAGCTATCTTCGATAAACGTATCCGTGCTTGCGTAGTCAAACTCGATCCGACTGCCGACGCAGAGTCGACAAGACATGGCGACGTGTATTATTGAAGGCCAAGAGAACGAGACGTGATCGTGATATGTGGCGTTGTCGATTCAGTGCGGCCCGTGCGCTCCCGCCACTGCCGTACATGCGCAGTACTGTGGCGCCTGGCGCCCAGGCCAAGGTACATACATACCTACTTCGTACTTCGTACCTCTTAGGGCATCTCCAGCGTCTAGGGTCAGTGGATGGCCTAATGAACTCATCGCATCATCGCAACGCGCGTGTGGAATGAGGTCAGCTCTCCAGACGCACCTCGTACCTCGAATGCCCGACTCTGGTACCCGCAACCCCAGAGCATCCCTTTCCGAGCACCGCGACAACCAGACGAGCCACCCCGGCGGACGAACCACGAAGCCCACGAACTGACCCCGAAGCAAGCTAGCCCCTGCTGTCGTCGCCATCATCATCATCATCATCATCATCACATGTCTGTCACATCCGGCCAACCTTCCGCACCGCCAAGCGCCCAACCAGCCCGCCGCAGCCCGCGCTCCCCGCCACGGGGCCGACGAGGTTCTCGACAATCGCCGGACGAGTCGAATGAATGCAACCGCTAAACCCCTTCCTGGCCGCCTTCTTCAGGAGCTCCGTCGTCGCCCAGTGCACCCCCGTCCACCACCACGTCCTGCTCGTGCCCCTGACGGATGTGCTCCTCACCTACCGTGAGACCGAGGGCGGCGCCTCCTCCGCCCACGAGCTCGTCGCCTCGGAGGAGTTCCTGAGCAGCCATGTTCTTCGCATCCCGACCCCGGCCGCGTCCTCGGCGGGGGGCAAGGAGGCAGGGCAGAACCTGCGCGAGGTGAGGGGCAAGGCGAAGCAGTTCTCGACGCTCAACGGGAGGAGCGTCGTCATCAAGGACTCGTTTGTCTACAGCAACAAAGGTGCGAACGATGCCGTGGCCCCCTCGAGTTCTCGCTGCTGACGGTCCCGGTCCAGGCTTCAAGGCCCTCGCCCAAGCCCAGATCCTCCACGACGCCACGTGGTACCCCGACGTCTTCGAGCCCCGACAATGGCTGGTATACTACATATCAAAGCCCCTGGTGGGGGCTTGGGAGGAGGTCAAGATTGCGCCTGCGGTCCTCGTCCACGGCGTCAGGCAGATCCAGGCCGCGGAACAGAAGAAGGCACCCAACGGCGAGTCGGCGGACCAGGCCGTGCCGCGGAAAAAGGACATCAGGAGCTTCCATGACCTGCTGAACCACTTCCCCATGATTGCGCGACAGATGCAGCCCGGCCTCGAAAGGTTGTTCCTCGAGTTCACGGCCGTCTTCGAGAAGCCGCTGCCGCCTCCACCGTCCGCCTCGAGCATACCCGACCCGCAGCCCGACGGCCCAATAGCAGCGGCGATGAAGAGGGCTCGGTCCAACAGCCTTCCCACGCGGAACGGCAGGGAAAGCCCCGACAGCCTACCTGTGACGGAGAACTTTTACGCCGAAGACGACGAGGATGTTATGAGAGCCTCGCTCGAGACGGCTGTCACGGCCGCCATCGATCTCTTCCAGGGCGTCGACAAGCAGCAGCTGTCTCTACTGGGAGCCACCACCGACTTGACGGGGCCCCTTGTCGAGAAGCTCATTGAGCGCTACGTTACGGAAAATGTTCATCACCTGCTGTTCCCCAAGCTGAGCGGGATAAAACGGCCAGAGGACCTGGAGCTCGAGGCCAAGATACGGCAGATGGACTTTATCGACATCTCCCAGTTAGGCATCCGCATTGACGGCGGCTCGAGGGCCAAGCACGATCTGCTCATCCAGCTCGGGCCCGTCATTGAAGAGTTCAAGAAGATCACCATCGCACGGAGTCCTGGGCAAATGATGGACAACCTGCTCTCGACCATGAAGGCCGTGTCGCAACTAACCGAAATGTCCAAGACACAGGGCGGCGGAGAAGACCAAGCCTCCGAAAAGGCAATCATGACTGTCAACGCCGACACCCTCGTGTCGCTTCTGCTGTACGTCGTCATTCGGTCACAGGTTCGGAATCTCCAGGCCAGACTCATCTATGTGCGCAACTTCATCTTTGTCGACGACGTGGACAGCGGCGAGATGGGGTACGCGCTTAGCACGTTCGAGGCCGTACTCACGTACCTTGCCGTGGACTCGGCGGGCTTGCGGAGAGCGAGCAGGAGGAACAAGGCACTGTGGGACGCAACCAAATCGGGCAACATGAATGACCTCAAGAACATCATGGAACCGAGCTCGTCGGCTGTCGACCATGAGGACCGCGACGAGGACGAAGGCCGCACTCGCGAGTCTTCGAGGGGGAGCCAGCGGCCGTCGTTTACCTGGAGCTTCGCCAACGGCTCGTCAAGACGGTCTTCCCTCGCGCTAAGCATCTCGGATCGGTTCTCACACGGCTCGGGCCTCAGCCACGTCTTCCCCTTTCAGTCGAACGGCGATGGCGTGGGGGATTTCCCTCAGGTGAAGAGGATCAAGAAGGTAGCGATGGACACTAGGAGCCTGTCGAGCGGATCCGAAATATCCTTCCACTCCCGCACAGGGAGCCTCGGGACCATGGGGAGCGCACTCGAGGGCGACGTGTCGGTAGAGAGACTGGCGCAGACGAGCGACTCGTTTGGCGAGTCGGTGCTCATGATGGCGGTCCAAAACGAGCAGCCAGAGCCCCTCAGGTACCTCCTGACCCTCTCGGGATACTATCCACTGGAGGTCATCTTGGAAGACATGAACAACGAGGACACGACGCTGCTCGGGGCCGCGATTCAACTGGGTCACACCGAGCTGACCGAGCTGATCCTGGACCACGTCAGCTCCCTGGCCACGCGCGACCAGCTCGCGCAGTACCTCTGCCAACAGGACATCTGGGGCCGCAGCATCGGCCACTACCTCTTCCACGCGCCGTCCTTGATCGGCCGGATCGGCGGCTTAATACAATGGCGGCAGCGAGATAAGAATGGCCAGACGCCACTTTTTGCGCTGTGCCGATCCTACGACCACGCCGACTACTACGACATGGTCGAAACCGGGCTGCGAGTGGCGCGGGAGGCGCAGGACGACGGACAGCCGCTGCACATTGACGAACACGTCGACGGCAAGGGGAACACACTGCTGCACATCATCAACGACCCGAGGCTGGCCATGATGATTCTGCACTACTGCGACGTGGACGTCAACGCGACGAACGAAAAGCGATTCACGGCGCTGATGGTGGCGAGCAAGTACGGGCGATACGACATGGTGAGATGCCTCTTCGCCGACCCTCGCGTGGACGTGGCGGCGAGGGAGATGCGAGGGCTCACGGCGGTGGAGCTGGCCAAGGACGACGACGTGCGGAACAAGATTGACGACCTGGGCCTGTTCAGCATGCCGGCGGGGCGAGACGGACGCATCACGGGCGTCGTGCGGGCCTTTTTCGTGGAAGACGGGAGCGTGCGGCTCGTGCTCAAGTCGGCGGCACCGACGGACCACGACAGCTACACGGTGACGACGAGCCGGCGGTCGCTGACCGAGTTCGAGCAGCTCGCGCGGCTCCTGGCCGAGGAGCACCCGGCCTCGTGGATCCCGTCGATGGCGGACACGCGGTCGCCGTTCCAGCTGCCCACGAAGCCGTCGCGGGCGATCCTGCGCGACATCCAGGCCAAGACGGACTGGTTCCTGCGCATCATGCTGAACCACCCGAGCCTCGCGACGCACGAGATGCTCTGGGAGTTCTTCCTGGTGCCGGAGCTGCAGCTGGACGCGATGGAGCAGCGGACCAAGCTCAAGGTGGAGACGAGGGTGGAAAAGATCAAGGAGGACTACGAGCCGGTGGAGGACGTGAGGGAGGTGGAGCAGTTCGTCAACCACGCGCGAGAGATGGTGCGGAGCGTCAGCTACTCGACAAAGAGCGTGACGAGGAGAGCTAACGGCGTCGGGCTCAAGGTATCCGGTAAGCATGACATGAGACAGGAAAAGGGGTCGGGTAGACGGGGCGACGGAGACGGACGCTGACTGTGGTCGCATAGATCTGTTCGACGCCATGGTGCTGCTCCACAGGCAAGTGGCGGCGGTCGAGTACATTCCAGGGTCGCACGTCCGCGCCCTCGAGGCCTACGTCAGGGCCATGGCACCGACGCAGTCGAGCCCGCAGGCGATGCTGCACACGACGCTGCTGGCGGTGCAGTCGACGGTGCAGGCGATGCTCTCGTCGCTGTCCCGGCCGGCGACGCTGATCAGCCAGATCACGGCAGCCAAGAGGGAGGCGGACAGGAACGAGAACTCGGTGGGGCGAGCGTCGCGGTGGCCGCTGGGCCTGCTGGACGAGACGAGACAACGGATGCAAGACGGCAAGGAGCAGCGGGCGCGAAGGTCGCGCCAAGAGGCGGAGTACCTGTCCCGAGAGCTGCGGTACACGCAGCAGACGGTGGCGGCGGAGCTGGCAGGCTGGCAGGACATGCACGAGAAGATGGGCAGGCGCGCGATCCGCGAGTTTGCGCGGGGGATGGTGGTCCAGGAGCGGATGAGGCTGGACGGGATGATGCGGGCGCTCAGGAAAGTCGAGGCCTTGGAAACGGCGACGGGCGCGTTCGCGTCGCCAGAGCAGAACGGGGAAGCGGCCGAGCGGATGCCGACGGGCGAGGCGAATGGCGTGGTGGTGTGAAGGCTCGCGTGTCACGTCCAGGGCGACGACGGCGAGGACTGCTGGAGAGGAGGCGACTTCTTGTGGGATGGACCAAGCCGATCTGCTGCACGTTGGATGCACGAGGACGACGCCTGCTCCACGCAGAAGTGGGAGACGTGTTGGTTCGCGACAGCGGACTGCGGGAACCAGGCGCTCGGGACCGCCGATCGCATTCAGCCTGGCGGTTTCCCGTTTGCTTCGTCCTCGGCGCTGTTGGGCGAGCGGTGGTTTACAAGTTCATGTCTATTGTTATAGATGGGACAGGACGCGGCCGAATGCGGTCCCCAGTCAATGTACTCGCACATGTTAATACGGAGCAGCCTGTCGGGCACGTATGTATGTATGTATGTATGCATGCATGTATTGTTGCCCGATGAAGAGGCGAGGGACAGCGGTAGACGGGCGCGGAGGCGGATGCTGGAGGTTCATGCGCGCATTGCTCACCCGCATCCGCAGTCCACGACAGCTGCCGACGGGCGTTTCCTTTCGCGAGCAACGCCCACGCGCGCGCGAGGAGCCGGTCGGGATGAAACGAAACATGACGACGCAGCCATCCAGAGCCAGCGCATCCTGGCAACCTGGTCTGCAGGGATCGCGGACGGCGCCAATCGATTCGTCCCGCGCCGGCGCGTCGCCCGAGGAGGAGCGCGTGGCGATGGGCCAATCAGTGCGCGCGAGGCATCGATCACATCGTACGCGCCCGCGAGCGTCCAGCCTCTGCCGCTGCGACGTCGCACCGTCGCCGTGCGCTGGGCTCTTCTATTTTGGCCGGGGGGGCCGCCGACCGTGCAAGGGGCGGGCGCCGTCTGCGCTGGGCGCCTGGCGTAGCCGCCGGGGCGACGCTGGTACGACGGGCTCGCCTTGGGGGATTCTCGCGGCGGCGGCTACGGAGATGAGGTCTCACCGCCACGGGCGAGGTCGGTCGAGTCGGCGGCGTCGCGAAACCGAGGCGCGGACGTGAGTCGACGGCCAGCACGCGCGGTGTATGGACGTCACGTCTCGACGGCGCGATATGGACGTCACGTCTCGACGGCGCGATATGGATGCCACGTCTCGACCACCACGCGCGGTATACCATCGTCACGTCTCAACCACCACCACGCGCGCTGGAGCTGCTCCAACGGCATCCAGACCAGCCACTCAGCGGCCGGCGGCTGCCGTCTAAAAATGAGTCACCGAGGCGCCGGCCACTCACGAGGCCCGCGCCTGCAGCAACCCGGCTGACCCCAGAACGCCCCCCCGAGGTGGAGCGTCGTCGTCCCGACTTACACGCCGCGATGGACCCGCGTTTCAGCGACGCACTCCTCCGTCAGCCAGCCGGGGCCATGCGCGGCCAGGGACTCGTCGTCGTCGTCGCTCCGCCGCGGGCGAGGATAAGAAGGCCGCCTCGTCCGCGTCCTCGCTTCGGTCTCGTCGTTTCCAATCATCCATCCCGTCTCCTCGCCTCCTCCGCCTGGCCCCTCGTCCCTGACGTACTCCCTGGGACGCCCGCGCATCTGTTGATATTGCCCTCCGCCTGTCTATACCCTGCTCGCCTAGACCCGTCGCCCGCGTAGCCCGCTGCTCACGTCCGTCGCCGACCGTCTTCTGGAAAGACTCTGCTTCTTCGACTTACGCGCGCACTCGTACCGCCGTAATTCGCTTGTTCTCTCGTGCTCGAGCTGGCCTCGGCGTCG
Source organism: Tolypocladium nubicola (assembly GCA_024340505.1). Lineage (NCBI taxonomy): Eukaryota > Fungi > Ascomycota > Sordariomycetes > Hypocreales > Ophiocordycipitaceae > Tolypocladium > Tolypocladium nubicola. The sequence goes on from JALHCA010000227.1 coordinate 12,487, forward strand.
TCTACCTAATTCGCTCTCGCTAATACCGCCTCACCACAGCCATGTCTGCGTGAGTCTCTACGCGCCCTCCCCTCCCCGAGGACCTGAACCGGGCCGCTGACTGTGCCTCTCAGTCTGGAAGCCGACGTTGCCTTCGACTTCACCTTTCCCTCGCCCACGACCCCCCCGCCCCCCGCCTACGGCTTCGCCATGGACGGCTCCTTTTCCTTTGACCCGTCCCTGCTCGACATCCCCTACCACGCCCGACGCCACGCCCGCTCCTCCTCCAAGGCCTCCTCGGTGTACTCGGCCGTGTCGACGGTCGAGTCCACGCCCGACTCGGTCTGCACCCGCCTCAGCACGCCGCCCCGCGCCAGCCCCCCCGTGCGCCATCACGGGCCCCTGCTGCTGCCCAAGATCCGCTCCCAGGACCAGGAGATCGACCTCTCGCGGGTTTCCGCCGCCGCCGGCCGGTGCCGGGTCCGCAAGACGCGCTCCTCGCCGCCCCCGGCAGCTGCCGAGCGGAGCCTCCGCGCCAGCCACGCCCGCAGCTACACCAACCCCGAGACGCTCAGCGGCATGGCCTTTGCCCACATGTCGTCCTTCACGGGCCGCTCCATGGAGGGCCGCCACGCCGATGCTGCTCCGCTGCTGTGCTCGTCCGTGAGCTTCGCCCACGACGCCTTCTCCGCCGAGCCCGAGATGTTGTTCCCCGACGGCCTGCCGTCCCGCCGCGCCTCGACGTGCGGCAGCCTCGACGCCGCCGCCGCCGTCGACGGCTTCGGCTACCCGACGTACCGCCAGATGCCCTTTGCCCCGAGCGCCCAGCCCGACTTCGCCTACTCGGCCTACGCGCCCCGCGCGCCCTCACCCCTGAGCCTGGCGTCCTCCCCCGACGAGACGGCGTCCGTGGCCGTGTCCGCGCCGTCCATGACGCTCATCGGCTTCCTCACGGCGCCCAACCCCGCCGCCTCGCTCGTCCGCACCATCTCCTTCCCCCTGCGCGACCCCAACGCCAGGCACTTCTGGTGGGACGTCCGCAGCGTCCGCGCCTGGACCTCGTTCGGCGCCGCCGCCGTCCTCGCCCTCCCCGGCGCCGCCGCCCTGCTCACCGCGCCCGTCCCGGTCCCTGCGCTGCCCCGGCCCGCCATGCCGTCCCGCCACCCGGAGACTGAGGCCGCCCTTCACGCCATCTACGCCGCCTACTACCTCCCCAAGCTCAACGCCGCGCTGGCCATCTCCTCGGGCCGCCCGCTGCAGCTCTCCGTCCCGGCCAGGCCGGCGACCAGGACCGCCGCCGCCGACGACCTCCTGTTCGTCGCCAACGCCGCCGGCGAGTCCTCCACCGCCGCCACCATGTTCGGCGGCAAGCCCTCGGCACGCGTCGTCGGCCTCGTCCGCAGCTTCGACCGCTTCAACACGGGCATGCGCGTCGAGGGCAACGTCAAGCGCGTCGAGTACCTGCGCGGCCTTGCCGCCCTGCACCACGCCATGCGCGAGCACGGCTGCCGCTACGGCTTCATCCTCACCGAGATCGAGCTCGTCGTCGTCCGCAACGGCGCCGACTCGACCCCCTACTTTGGCGACCTCGACATCACCTCCGTCCAGCTCGCCGTCTCCGCGCCCGAGGGTGACGCCCTGTCCCCCAGCAGCAGCACCAGCAGCACCAGCATCACCATCGACGGCTCCTCGCCGCCCATGACCGCGTGCCTCGCCCTCTGGGGCCTCTGCCAGCTCGCCGGAGACGCCGCCCCCGGCACCACCACCGGCCACGCCCCCTGGAGGGCCGAGATCGGTGCCCCCGCCGAGGGCACCCGCCGCAAGGCCCGCCCGCGCGACAACTGGATGCCCCAGCCCCAGCTGGCCGAGAAGCGTGAGGCCAAGCGCAGCCGCGGCTGGGTCTGGCCCGAGGACCCCATCGGCCGAAAGGAGCTGGGCAAGCGAGGCGTCAAGTACGGCGGCGTCTAGCAAGCGGCGCTTGGGGGCGCGGGGGGAACGGCTGGTCCGTTGGGCCCTCTCCGCCGGGGACGCGTCGTGACGAGCACTATGAGATACGTTGAATGAATCATGTCTTGACTCTCATATGTCAATGGGCGTCGACGGAGCTGCTTGTCAGGGGCGTGTCATGCCGGCATTATCAGATGAACAATAGCACAAAGAACATATGCTTAATATAAACAAATCAAGTCACTGTGCCTGCAGACTGGTGTTAGAAATGCTATATAGCCATATCACGACGCACACTGATACATGGTGCTTGCCAATCCGACTGTTGAAGTCATGCACTCGGCGTGCACCAAGACGCCGACCTGCCGTGGTAGAGCATCAAGGGCACATAACAGAGCACACGTACACCACGGACAAGGCGAGGTTGCTTAAAATCTTTTACTTTTTTATTCGTCGGCCATGTCATTCCTCCAACGAGGCACATTATGTAGCATCAGCCCTTGGCCGCACCGGCCTTAATGAGCAGAATATCTCCATCCTCCACCACGTACTCCTTGCCCTTGGTCATCATCTTGCCCTTGGCCTTGACCTCGGCCTCGTCGCCCAGCTCCTTCAACATCTTGAAGTTGAACACGATGGCTTGGATGAACGTCTTCTCGAAATCGGTGTGAATGACACCAGCAGCCTGAGGAGCCTTGGTGCCCACGCGAATGGTCCATTGGCGGACCTCGTCGGCTCCCGTGGTGAAGAAGCTGCCCAGCTGCAGCGTCTTGCGCATCTGGGTGATGATCTTGGGTAGCGCCGACTCGGCACCCACGTTCTTCTGCTCCTCCTTGGCGGCCTCCTCCGTCTCGAAGCGCGTCAGGCGCTCCTCAAACGAGACGGAGATCGGAATGATGGGGTCACCAGTGGAGTTCTCCTTGATCCACTCAGCAATCTTGGGCAAGTGCTTGTTCTTCTTGCGAATAAAGTCCTTCTCCGACAGATTGACCAAGTAGACGACGGGCTTGGCCGTCAGGAGGAAGAGAGGGTTAATGACCTCGACCTGAACCATGAGTCAGTAGCGATTCTCAACAAGCATGGTAGTGTTATAAATGTGGCAAAGATATTGCAGTCAGGTAGGATTTTATCTCAGGATGCACTCTGCGTTATTGGTGAGGCATTCGAAGAGCTGGGATTAGATCAGGCCAATGGCCTTTTGTCATCACGCAAAGGGGAGCGGGAAAAAATGTAAAAAGGAACTGTCTCACCTCCTTGGGAGTCCAGTTGCCCTTTCGGACATCCTTGCCCTCCTGGAGCCAGGCGAGGATCTTCTCAATCATCTCCTGCTCAATCTTGGCCTTCTTGAGCTCCAGACTTTGGCCACCCATGCGGGTCTTCTTCTTCTGGTTCTCCAGAGCCTTCTCGACAAACTCAATATCCTTGAGTCTCAGCTCCTCGCTGATAATGTCCAGATCCCGGGTGGGGTTCACGTCGCCCTCGACGTGGATGATCTCGGCGTCATCGAAGCATCTCACAACCTGGAAGATGGCATCTACAGCGCGGATATGGGACAAGAAGGCGTTGCCAAGGCCAGCACCGGTGGAAGAACCACGCGTCAAGCCAGCAATATCATAGACTGTCAAGTTGGCAGGAACCACCGACTTGGGCTTGTACTTCTCCACGAGCCAGTCGAACCGGTCATCGGGGACAATGACACGGGCCTCTTCAGGCTCGATGGTGGCATAGGGGAAGTTCTTTCAAGCTGTCAGCACCCCGGATGAACGGCGAGCAACCAGGGGGCAGGCATCATACAGCTGGGTTGCCGAGGGAGCACTTTGTGATGGCCTGGAACAGAGTGGATTTGCCAACGTTTGCAAGGCCGACCTGCGGTATGCGGTTAGCAACTGGTGCTCGAATTGCCTCCGGATATGAAAACTCACAATGCCACTCTTCAGGCTGTTCCCGGGCCTGCCCAGCGGAATCTTCTCTTCCTGAACGGCCTTCTTGGGAGGCATCTTGCTTCGCGACTTCGCGTAGTGCCGGCACGGGGTATATGGAAGGATGCGCCAAAAGCCTGGAGCTTGTCCAAGGGCTGCAGACCGGGCTGCGCGCGGGAGAACGGCGTGGGTGAAAGAAGCGAAGGGGAAGGGAGAGACGGCGACGGACGTCGTGGTGAGGGATGGGCTGCTGCCAGCCTCAGCCGTCGCCTGGAGGGATTGGACGATGCGAGGAGCGCCCGTTGGGGAGAAGAGGCAGACGAGGCCCTTCGTGCGCAAGGAGAGAGAAGAGAGCAGAGAGTTTGTGCGAGAAGCAAGAAAAATAGCAGCAGATTGGGGACGAAGCGAAATTTGATGCTCCCCACCACAGCTGCGGGTGGGGGAGGTGGGCTGGCAGGGCAATGCTACATCCGGAGGCGGAGGCATATTTCCCCGCCGCGCGCCAAACGTCATCCAGGAATGAGGGATCCGCTGCTGACGCCGCAGTGATGAAGGCTGAGGCGCGCTCCCAATCCAGCCAAGCAGCATGCAAATTGTTGGCTGCTTCGACGGCGGCTGAACGAGCTACTTCCGCATGATCCTCTCCATTGATGGCCGCTTGACGACTTGGGGCTTGCATCGAAAAGAAGAGACAGCCCGGCTTGTGGCTCTTCAAGCTATCCCGCCCGTTCCTTAGTACCACACGAATACACTGCTTCAACAACACACCTCGCCTCGGTGTCTGCTGCATCAAGCTTGCTCGTTGAACGACACTCGAGGCATCGATTCCCACGTACGCATACCGCGGTGAGACAACGCCGAGAGGCGCCATCGCGGAGCTTCAACCGCCACTTCATTCTTCGCCATGGCGACTCGCGACGCGAGGCAGTCGGCTACTAGGCACAGGTCGACGCTGTCGCTACAAAAGACGGAGATCGCGATACACGTCTATGACCTTCTCCCGGTAAGTCGTACTGTCCCGAGACCCAATCGTCGAGGACCAGCCGGCTCACTTCTCGCCCCCATTGATAGCCCGGTAGAATATCCTCGGTCTTGTGGACAGTCGGCGCTTCGTTGCTCCACTCCGGCGTCGTTATCAACGGTCGAGAGTACGCCTACGGCGGGCATGATAAGCGCGGCGTGACGGGCGTGTACTGGACCAAGCCTAGGACCGAACCTCCCGGCGGTACATTCCGCTGCGAGATCCTCCATGGCTTCACCCTCGCATCGCAGGAAGAAATCGATTCCACCCTGCGCTCGGCCTCCGACGAGTTCATCGGCACGTCATACAACCTCCTCACCAGAAACTGCAACCACTTCACATCCTATCTCTGCCAGAAGCTGACGGGCACGCCGGCGCCTGGGTGGCTGAACCGGGCCGCCAGCATCGGTGTTGCCCTTCCCTGCGTGGTGCCTCGAGACTGGATTGAGCCTCCCGAGTACGACACGGCCGATGGCGAACTCCTCGACGACGACGAAGAGCACGCAGACGAACAGTCGCGTATGCTTGGTCAGTCCCGCCCGCACTTCCTCTCAGACGGCGCGCAGACCGGCGAAGCCGAATGGGACAGCGAGGAGGAGCGGCGGAGGGGAGGCAGCGGAAAGGGGAAGAAGGTCATGCGAGACACTGACGGGCGACAACTCCCTGCATCAGAGAGGGCTCCGAGGCGATAGCAGGGAGCACCTCGACCTTTGAACCTCATATTTGATTCGATACATGGGCGTGGCTGCGCAAGGCGTTTTCGGCGATGGATTGGCTTTGGGAAATTTTGAGCGCGATACCACTTGTTTGTTCTAGCGATTCCTTGCATGCTGGGTCTGGTAGGACGCCGTTGCCCGGCGGGTTCCCGGGTTGTGTTTATTGTGTGTATGGTATAGCTCGTACAAAGTATGGTACAATCATCCCCGTTTCCCCAGCACATGCTTGCTTGGTGATGCATCCAGGCCTACAGACGCCTGGGCTTCTCGCTTCTCGTTCCGCCAAACTTGATCCTCGTCGAGTCGGCCACTCGCACAATCTTGTCGCGGAAGATCTTGCCCTCGGGGCTCATGAGCACTTTGACGGCAGCCTCTCTGCCCTGACCGAACCCCCGCAGGACCAGCTCCATTCGCCTCATCTTCATGGGCCACCCGGTGTGGACGAGCCGCTCCAGCACGTACTTTGTTAGCGAGTACGCCGAGTCAAAGGTGCCCCGCCGGGACTTCTTGTAGCCGATGTTGCCGCACGACATGGAGATGATGGGCTCCCGGTTCGGCTTCGAGCAGGTGATGTGTGTGTTGTGCTTGTGGGAGAAGATGTGGAAGTGGAAGGGCTCCAGCTCGTCGTCCTTGGGCTGGACGGCCTCGGGAGCCCGGCCGGAGAGCGCGCTGGTGTCGATGTTGGACTTGTTGAGGGCCTGGAAGACCATGCTCTGGGAGAGGTCGGACATGGCATTGGGCTGCTGCGCGCTCCGGTTGCGCGCCGTCTGCGCCGTGCCGTAGATGTTTTCCAGCAGCGATTCCGTCTTTGGCCTCGCCTGCACACGCTCCGGCTTGTCCGTCTTGGGGTCCTCCCATCGCGTGCTCGTCTGCGACAGGAAGCGTGCGCCTCGGAGAGCAGAATTGGGCGCGACGGCTCGAGAGGTTCGAAGGAGCGGCTGCGCCGCAAGGCGACTCGTCAATGGCCGGCTCATCTTGCACGCATCGCCGTGGTATATTCTTCAACGAGGTCAGTCCAGTTGGAGTCTTTGATTTTTGAGGCGACGGGTGCAGGGGTCGGAGGTGTACAATTAGCCGCTGTTCTGCCGCCTCTCCGCCTGCCTTTTCTTTCCGCCATGAGCCGAAATCGCGAGGACCGAAATTTCCTCCCGCAGCCACGAGCTTCTCCCAGCGCCCCCTGCACCTCGCCTCGTCCACGAGCAAGAACCCCTTGTGGACTGCTTCTCCTCCGTTTACCGTTCAGCATGAACTCGTTTGTCCGAAGCGCAGCGAACACGGAAAATGCCCTGTCCAGGGCGTCCATGCGCCTGAACCACTCCTATGGCAGATCTCCCGCGTACCGGAGGTTAGCCTCCCAGCTCTCACAGGCTCCGAGTCGCCATGGCTCGAGCTTACGGCAAAGCGCCGTGACGGACGCCATCCTATCACCTCTGCGATCCCAATTCCTACCCGCCGAGCTGCGCCTTGCCTCGACCTCCGTCTCCCAGACGCGGCAGTTCCACGTAGCCGGCCGACGATACCAACAAGACAAGCCCAAAGCCGATGCGACCGAGGGGGCAACGGCAACGCCGACTGAGGATGCAGAGCCGAAGTCGGCCGAGTCGGAAGCCAAGTCCGAGGACGAGCAAGCCAAAAAGTCCGACGAGGGCGAGAATGGCGACAAAGCCGAAGGCGAGGAGGGCAAAGACAAGGACAAGAAGGATGGCAAAAAGGAGGACCTCCCCCCTCCGCCTCCCCACGGCGACAAGACGCCCTGGCAAGTGTTCATGGACACCATGAACACGGAGTTTCAAAAGTCCAAGGAGTGGAACGAGTCGACCAAGCAGATCGGAGCCGCCGCCCACCAGTTTACCGAGAGCGAATCGGTTCGGCGCGCCCGAGAAGCTTACGAGAAGTCCACCGGCGCCGTCTCCTCGACCGCATCCAAGGCCGTCAAATCGACTGCCGGCGCCATTGGCAAGGGTGCGGCCTGGACCTGGGAGACGCCCGTCATGAAGGGCGTGCGCAAGGCTGCCAACGTGACTGGAGAAGCCGTTGACAAGGCAACCAAGCCAATCCGCGACACCGAGGCGTACAAGAACGTCAAGGATGTCATCGACGACGGCAGCTCCTCGCGGTATGGCGGATGGGTCGAGAAGAAAGAACGGAGGAAGAAGAGAGCGGCGATGGAGGCTCAGCGCGGGCACGGCGCCGGCGGAGTCTTGGAGGAGGACCCCAAGTACGTTACCAAACTGTCCACAGCTTCGCATGGGCTTTGTGACTAACAGTGCGCAGCGCCGGCACCAACGTTACGCTCCACAGAGACGCCGCTTGGAAAGAGGCGTGGAGAGACTTCCGGGACTCCAACAAGTTCGTGCAGGGAATGTTCAGCATGAAGGGCAAGTACGAAGAGTCGGAGAACCCGCTCATCTCGACGGCGCGCAGCATAACCGATCGCATCGGCGGTTTCTTCGCCGAGAACGAGACGGCCATGGTCATCAAGAAGTTCCGATCCATGGACCCGTCCTTCCAAGTCGAGCCCTTCTTGCAGGAGCTGCGAGAGTATATCCTGCCGGAGGTGTTGGACGCCTACGTCAAGGGAGATACGGAGACCCTGAGGCTGTGGCTGTCGGCAGCGCAGTACTCGGTGTACGAGGCGCTGACCAAGCAGTACCTCCAGGCTGGCATGAAGTCTGACGGCCGAATCTTGGACATCAGGAACGTCGACATCCTGAGAGCCCGCATGCTGGACCCTGGCGAGGTGCCCGTGTTCATCATCACCTGCCGCACTCAGGAGGTCCACGTCTACCGCAACGCCAAGTCCAACGAGCTGGCCGCCGGCATGGAAGACAAGGTCCAGCTGGTCACGTACGCCATTGGTATCACGCGCGTGCCCGAGGATGTTAACAACCCCGAGACGAGAGGCTGGCGCTTGATCGAGATGCAGAAGAGCGGGCGGGACTGGTATTAAAAAGCATGGCGATTTTTCCAAACGTGGTGTTGTAGGATGGCGATGTCGGCGCCTGTCTGTGTCAATACTTGTACAATATTTGCATTCATGTGGAAGATACCGGAGTCTGGAGGAGAAGCGACGGGGAAGAGGAGATGGAACGAGCTGCATGCCACCCCCAACAACACCGCTCTGCTGGGCCTCGGCTGGACGAGGCCTCTGCGTGTACGACGGAGAAGAAAAGGACTTGGGATAGAGAACATAGATCCTAATCATCACATCTGCAAAGGATAACATGCACTTGTGCGCTCTACGAATGCTATCGTCGTGACAGGAACATGTCACCTGCTCTCCCTGAGCGTCTGCGCGCCTCCTTCAACGCCTCCCAGCAGAGTCTCGCCCCAATGCCCCAATCTCAGAATCCCTCTCCGTGAACCCAATGCCCCAGATGGCGTTGTAGAGCACGGCGCGAATGCTCGTGAGCTCACTGCTGCCGTGTCATGGACCCGGCTGGGATCCTCGTCGGCGAGCGACGCATCTGCGGTGATTATGCCCATTGCCGTCTTAGTCCTTCAATTGAAACGGGGCATTGCTGTCGCCGGGAGCCAAGCTGTAAGTCCTCGAGCCTGAGAGTCTGTTTCTGTTGCGAGGACAAGTAATATGCCACAACTTATTTCATGCACTCCGTAGCAAGACAATTCACAAACACATGTCTTGTCCGTGTAAGCCAATCTGCTTCCCAGTTCCATAAGCGCCAGGACCCGCACAACCGACATCGAACCTGCCGCTTCCAAGCACTCAACGATCCAGAATGTAAATACAAAACAAATCAACAAAAGGTTATGCCACAAGACATCAAAACGACAGCCACAGTCGGCGGCACCGTCAAAAAAAAATGGAGAAACGGGGATTTGAACCCCGGACCTTCTACAAGCAATGATGCAAAGCAGATGTGAGAACCCCTACACCATTTCCCCTTAACGAGGTGCTTACGAAACTGCTTATCGCATACTATATTGTTGCATAATGTAGTGGGTACCCATTGTTCTTTCGGCCCCACCCTCCCCGGCTCGGGGCGGCGGCCGGAGCGCAGGTATCTGGGCTTTTGGTGCTTACACCGTCCTGGGTATGAAACTGCGCCTTCATCGGGGTCAGAGGGTTAAGGCTTCTTTCTTGTTGACGCATATTCCAATGCAGCCGCAGTTCCGCGAGCCTCGGCTTACGACACGGGTGCCTTGCACGGTGGCGTAAAAAGTGCAGAGGCATCAACGTGGATCTTCGAATAGTTCACACGGAGCATTCGTCTCATTCCACTCGATCAGGGCCAAGCTGGTTCATCGCTGGTTGGTACGTACTGCACCCGCAGCAGGCCGCAATGAACAACGGGCGCAGTCTCTTGCTCCCGCGGCGAACTCTGGAATGCCAGGATGTCCTGGTTAGCGCTGGCTAGATGTATGCTCGCTGGTGATATTTGATCTACCGTCGCTACTAAACTCTCAAGGGGTGCCTCCCAGGCCTCAGCCGAGGCCACCAATAGATTTCTTGATACGTTTGGCTGCAGCCTGCTGTCCTGCGGGAGCACCATTTTGGGGAATTATTGGTTGAGTCGGCCTGTGCCCCAACCGCAACGCAACTGGTAACCGGGGGTTGGAAGTGTCCGTGTTCCCTCTGGAGATCGAGCATCGTATAGGCCCTGCTGCTGCTGTAACTGCCCAGCCAGATAACAAGAGATCGACTCGGTTGTGATCCTGGAGCACGAGTTAGAGGCGCCGAGGGGACTCAGTAGCAGCGGTGCTACATGAGTGCACTTTGCTGTTGTCATGTCAGGCAGTAAAGACGCAGTGGTGCTCGGAGAGATGGATACGAATACGCGCTCGTTAATTCATGCACGTCGGTTGGTTAATACTCCGTCAGAAACACGCCAGGCGCCCAGTATTCCTCCGCGCACCGACAGCCTACCCTGTACTTCCGCGGCCCGGCTCGGCACAGAAGCTCACCACCCAACGTCTGTCCTCTGCCCTGCACCTCCATCCGCATCGTCACGTTCCAACACCAGACTCGCCGCCACAGCCGCCGCGCAAAGATGGACTACGTCGAGCACCGCATGGCCCACGAGGCCGCCCGGGAAGCTGCCAGGTGAGCATCCCCCCCCCATCCATGGCTCAGCCATGCCGGGCAAGCCGACGCGACGGCTAACATGCGCACCACCAGCTCCGCGCTCCTCACGCCCCTCAACCTCATCCTCGCCAGCGTCCTCGCCTACACCCTCTACGCCGTCTTCGTCCGCACCTCGACCCCCCCAGCGCTGCACCCGAGCCCCCCGCCCGTCGTCTTCAAGACCTACACCCCGCGCACCCTCCTGCCCCTCAACGGCACCGGCGACACCCCCGTGCTGCTCGCCGTCCGCGGCCGCGTCTTCGACGTCTCCCGCGGGCGCAACTTCTACGGCCCCGGCGGGCCCTACGCCAACTTCGCCGGCCGCGACGCCAGCCGCGGCCTCGCGTGCGGCAGCTTCGACGAGGACATGCTGACCAAGGACCTCGACGGCCCGCTCGACGCGCTCGACGGGCTGGGCAAGGACGAGCTCGAGGCGCTGCAGGGCTGGGAGGAGCGGTTCCTGGAAAAGTACGACGTCGTCGGCAAGCTGGTGTCGCAGAAGGGGTTCGACGGCGGCATCGGCGGCAGCAACGGCTCCAGCGGTGTGGGCTCCGACTAGATGTTTGTCTGCCTGGGCTGTATTTGTAGCTGGTGCTGTGCCGACGGACGTCTCGGTTCGAGACGAGATGATGGAGAATAGACTCAAGATACTCCCGCACATGATGACTTTGAGACTCGAATATATCTAAATCGCTGCCACAAAAAGAAGAAACTGACAATGCAATTCAACGGCGCCCAGATGGCCGACGGCCGACGCTCAGCTCTCAAACATATCCCAACTCCATGCAATGATTGCCCTTCAAGCCACGAGGGCGCGGGTCTTGCACCCGCCCGAACCACAAACGTGGCAAAAGGCGCCCGCCAAGTATCGATATTTGCCCAACAAACCCCGGCCCTCGGGCCCCATCGTACAGTATGTTCCTCACCTCACCCTGTGGTCCATCTGGAGCACCGTCGCCGCGTTGCGCAAGATGGCCGCCGTCTTGGCCGTGATGCGCCGCGCCTGATCCCACTCTCCTGCCTCGACGGTGTCGCGGATCGCCGGGAAGAAGGCCTCGTCGTAGCCCGACCAGAGCTGCGGGCCGAACACGACGTGCTTGAACTGTGTGCGGTTGGGGACCTGCGCGTACATGGTCAGCACCCGTCACCACGTTTAGCAGGGACATTTGTAGAGTCGACACTTACACCGCCGCCGAGCTCCAAATCTAGCAGGGCCGTCTCGAACAAAGCCATCTTGTCGTTGTATGCCAGCCGCGATGCCCCCAGGTCGTTGGCCTCCCACCCGCCGCTCGCAATCACGAGGTGGTCCCATTCGAGCTCCCACCTCTGGAACTCTTCAGCGTTGCTCTTGATCAAGGCCACGGCATCCTCCAGCTCCTTCGTCGATAGCCTCGACGCCTCGTCCTTGTTCGCCCCCTTGTCCCCGATCCACTTGCCCAGATCCCCCACCCAGTCCTGGAGCGCCTCGGCGTACGCCACCATGTCAAAGGGCATGACGGCCCGGTCAGACAGGTCGAGGAGCAGCAAGCCAACCACCTGGCCCATGAGCGTGTGGTAGACGAAGCCGGGGTCAATCACATTTTCTACCAGGTCAAAGTTGTCGTAGCTGGAGTGGTACGGGACCTTTTCTCCCGCGAACTCGAGATCCAGGGAGCTCGTGCCCGCAATGTCCTGGAACGCGACGTAGTCGCTGCCTGCCCCCAGGCCGTCCATCCGGCCCTTCGAGGGCTTCCACATTTCCCTGAGGGTCGCGTTGGTGTTGGGGTCAGTGACCCGGTCGAGGGCGCGGAGCAGCGCCTTCTCGAGCGGCGGAGAGCCTGCCGCGCGGAACTCGGTCCCGGTGATGACGGTGTCCAGGTTGATGTAGGCATAGGCGCTGTCCCGCAGCCTGTCGAGGTTGTTCTCGACAAACTCGGTGGATCCAATCAGGTTGTACTCCTCGGCGTCCCAGGACATGAACTCAATCGTCCGCAGGGGTCTCCAGCCTCGCTCGAGCAGGCCGCCAAAGATACGCGCCAGCTCAATCATGATGGCCGTCCCCGTGTGCGGGTCGGTCGCGCCAAAGGCCCAGGCATCTCGGTGGTTGCCGAGGATGATGGAGCGTGCCGTCTGCTCTACGCCGATGATCTTGCCGTAGACGTTCCATATTGGCTGCTTCTCAATCTCGTCCTGCTCGTTCTGAAGACGCACGATCGGCGAGGAATGGTCACCCGTCCACCACTCTTCGACATCAGGGACGCCGCCTTTCCAGGCGTCTGGCACCTTCTCGCCGTGCCCCTTGAGGTGCTGCAGCAGAATCTGAGCATCCCTCCACGCCAGCGGGAGACTCGGGATCTTGACTAGGCCGGGCGTCTCATTGACCTTCATCCGCGGCCTGTCCTTCTTGCTCTCCCAGCCTGGAGTCAAGACGTCGCCCACCACCCAGCTCATCAGGCTCACCGCGCCGCGCTGGATGCCGTCCGCAGGCATGAAACGCCCCTTGGGCGCCACTTCGCCTTTGAGGAAGCCGTCGTCGGCAGGGTCGCTGTAGATGATGCAGCCCGCGAAGCCGGCAAGCTCGGCCGCCTTGACCTTGAGGGCGCGATCGGTCTGGGTGCCGTAGTATCGCACCAGCGCAATGGCCCCGTTGGTGTCGACCCCCTTGTCCTTGAGCCTCTTGAAATCCTCTCGTGATCCGTAGTTGGCGTATATCAACGGTCCCTTCACGTCTCCGGATTTGGAGTGTCCGTGGAAGGCATATGTTTGCCGCCCGGCAGTCTCGCCACCGCGCTCCTCCTCTTCCAGCTTTGCCGTCCAGATCGCCTTCTCGCCCTTTCCATCCATGATTTGCACGGTCCGGCCGTCCTTTCGCGGATAGTTGACGTAGACGTAGTATTCATCCACCTCCACCTTGTCGAGTCCAGCCCTGCTGAACATGCTCTCCACGTCCATTGCCGTCGCGTAGTCGCCCTCGGTTCCGGCAATGTGAGCGTAGCTGGAGAAGTGCTGCACGGAAGCGCGCAGCCGCATGGGCTCGACACTCTTCTGGACGTGGACTCGGAGGTCCTCCGGGTCGTAGCGCGTGGCCCCGTTGAGGCGCGAGGACAGATTGCCGAAGACGCCGCTGGCAAAGAGGAAGTAGAGGAACCCCAGCACAACGACAGCCGCGACGAGGCGGGCAAATGCCAGTATCAGCGTCACGTTGTCGATCTTGGGCCACTCCCATCGCCTCGTCTCGATGGCCGTCTCGCCTTCACTGGCCTCGTCGGCATCAGGCACGGCGGCGGCCCGCGACGGAAGCTGGATCCGCAGCCGAGGTAGCCTCGGTCTCCAAGACCACTTCCACCGGGGAAGGGAGAGCCTGAATCCTATTCTCTTGCCCCATACTGAGCCCCGCGATCTGGACGGCTCCTCAATCTCCATCTCCTGCATCTCCCGCCGCACGTGGGCAGCCTCGTCGTCGTCGTCGGCATCGTCGTCACTGCCGAACAGGCTATCCTCATCGTCCGTCTCGACCGTGGGCGGCCGATAGCCTCCATTCGGACGTCTTGAGGAGCTGGCCGAGGACTCGGCGTGCGGTAGTAGGGATTGCGACTCTGTTTCGTGGGCGTTGCGGTCGTCGACGGGGGACCGCCAGCCGCCGTCGCGCCGACTGCCGCTGGCCAAGGCCTCATCGTATGTCGGCGGCACCGGGTTGTAGAAGGGCTGCTTCTCCGAAGGCATGGTGGACTATGCGCAGCAACTGCGCGGTCGCAGTCGCGATCGTGTCCGGACAGGGGAAAGATGGCCGCCAGCCATGCAGGCCAGGCCGAGGAGTCTAGGGATCGTCGTCGTCGTCGTCGTCGTCGTCGTCGTCAATCGGTCGCCGGAGCGTTGGAGCCAGGGGGAACGGGTGATAACGAGCGTTGAGAATGAAACAAAGGAAGCAGAGCCGCTGGTCAAGGAAAACCCCAGAGCAGTCGTCGCATGGTCTAGCGAGCAGCCGCAGTCGATGCCGTGTCAGTCTGGGGGCGGCCTCGCGATGCCAGCAACAATGAGATGATGGACGGGCGGAGGATGGATGCACGGATGGTTGGCAATACGCGGCCACGTAAGGATAGGGAGTTACGGCGACAAGGGCCCTGAATGTTAGTGCTTGCTACGGAGTAATCCGTACCTACATGGCGAGTATTCCTACTAGGTCCTCCTCCGCTTCTGGCTGTGGCGGAGTCTAGTGGAGGTTAATAATCCACTGCTTGGCGCCCAGCTCCCGACGACTCCCAGACTCATTTAATTGTCCGGGGGGGCTCAGCCACTCGACCTCTTTTCATGCGCGAAAAGCAACAAAACGTCCAGTTTTCACGAGGTCACTCTGAATATTAATGTGGCCTTTGCGTTGCAGACCAATTGATGCGGCTGCGTTTACCTCCTGATCAACGCGCCGTTGATGGGCTGACCCCTGAATCGCCCTCTAGTAGCTCGCATCCCAAAGCATCAGGTTCAAGTGGTCAGGTAGGTAGTAGGTAGGTATATACACATATCAGGTACATTGCTATCATGCACTTGGTCGCATGCTGCTGAATTATCTACACGCTTTCAATGCTTCTCCTTCGTGGCAAACGCCCTTCACGCGTCCCCCTGGGCTCGCCCTCAACTCGGATAAAGCACCACGCCCTCATACTGCCTGCTCCTGATGTTCTCCAGCGTCTGGTGAAAGTGCTTCTTGCTCGTCTCGATGGAACCCGAGTCCTGCTGGTTGCCCGCCAGATTTGAGTGTATTAGTTCGATCAGACCGTTGAGGTACTTGGTGGTGACCTGCGCGACATGCATGAGCAACGTGTGCAACAAGGGACGACGGAGGTGAAATGCTTACCGATTCGTTTTGCTGGTCAAAGTAGTAAACATATCGATCCAGGATCTCGACGAAAAGCTCAATCGACGTGGCCGTCTCCATGCAAGAGTCGGCCACACGAAGAGCCCGCTGGAGGCACTCGAGCACCCGCTTGCCGTCGCGGTAAAGCTGCCATTGTTTTCTTAGTGTCTGCCTCCACCATTGTCACGGATACCAACTTACCTCGGTTTCTTCCGTCTCTCCGTTGGATGCGATTGGGGTAGCCCACCACAAGTGGCTTGCCAGATACACCGCGCGGCACTGGTCCGGCTTCCGCAGCAGCTTGCTGCCGTGCTGCGCGCACTTGGTAATCAGCGTATCGTAGTTCTCCTTGCCAAAGTGCCGAGTCTGGTGGAGAGACGACGCGATCACGCACACGGCCTGGAACTGCGCCTTGGAGTCCGACACAGCCTCCTCGTAGACCGTAAACGCTTGCGCGTAGAACTCGTAGGCAACCTCCTCGAAGCCGTTCATGTCGGCAGTTTGCCCGGCGCTGCAGAACAGTCGCAGGGCAAGCTCAGAGGCGCCCGCACCGTTGACACGGGTGTAGAGCGTGCTCAGCGCGGAGTGCATGAATTTGTAGAGTGCGTTGCTCTGTGTCTCCCAGTTGTCGTCGTAGTGCTCTCGGAGTTTGAATTTCCTCGCAAGCTTCAGGCAAGCCGTAATCAGCGGCGGCGTCGTTGTTCGGATGCGGTCGTTGCCGTCTGCATATGCCTTGCGGGTCATCTGCAGCAGCTTGAACTGGGTGTCGTTGTCCTCGGCTTGCAGCAGATGTACCATTCTCGCGAGCCATCCCTGCTCCTCCATGGTCTCGTCCGTCTCCACAGGGCGCCGCTGCGCACCCCCTGGATAGCCCTGGGACGCTTGCGACCCTTCCTTGATGAGCACCGACATCGCTTCCAGCACATTCTCCAGCTGCTCAGTCGTTGCAATCTTGGTCTGGTCCTTTAGCAGCGTTCGTGCAATGCCGCCGGCGACAGCGCGTCGCGTAGGATAGGATTGACATTGGAATAAGGGAACGTATGTCGGCAGAGATAGGGCGGTAAATATTGACACGTATCGTGTTAGTGGCGCTTGAAGAAGTGCGAGGAGGCTCTGCTGGGCAGGAGGAGAGTGCAGGTCGGCATTGTTCATGTTCTCCTTGGTTTTGGTCGCGGCGTAGGCCAAGATTTGGTCCACATAGTCCAGACGGTCCGGGTAGTTGTTGAGCGCCAAGTTGCACAGCGAAACAAGTAGAGCAATTGTATCCTGGATAGGCAGATGCTGGGCCTCGACCAGGTTCTTGACTTGCGCAAAGAAAACCTCGTACAGCTGGACGTTTACGCTGTCTGCCTCTTGGCCATTGACAGCGGTAGTTTCCGTCTCGGCGATCGAAGCAGCCGACTCTCCAGCGACGGTGCTTGCATCGTCGCCTGCCGGCGCTGACGGCTCGCCCTCCTGGACCTCGCCATTTGCATCTTCAGCTTTATCCGGTGTATCCGGTGCGTCCGAAGGGCTCGACTCAGGCTCAGCGGGTGTGGCAGAGGGTTGCGGGGCATCTTTCTGAATGTTGACCTTGTCTAGTAGGGTTGCCAGCGCTTCGGCTTCCGCCTTTTCCTGGTCTGGCCCCTTGTCCTTGGGACCTTCTCGGTCTGCGTACTCGGACAGTCGATCCATGAGTCCGATGACGATGGCCTTGACGTTTACGTGAGGGTTTAATCGGGAGACGGCGGCGAGAAACTGGTCCAGAGTGTGCAGATGGAATTCGTCGGGGAACACCTGCGTGATGACTTCGAGAAGGTATTCCTGCGCCAAAACATCGCGGCACTGCACCACCTGCTCCAGCAAGGGCCCGAGAATGCCCGTCTTGTAGGCCTCAAGATCAACCAGTTGGCTAAGCCGCACAATGTTGCTGCCCACGAGCAGCTGGAGCTCCTTTCGTTCGCGGATCCGCTGTTCTCGCTCTCGTGAGTGGCCCTGGTGCTGCAACCGCACCCACAGCTTGTTCATTTCGACGAAGTTGGTCAGGATGAAGTTGATGGAGTCGCCCAAGTTGCCCTCTGGCCCTTCGCTGTCGGTCGTCGGGAGGTAGTCCCGGGCCTGTCCGGACAGGTAGTATCGGAGGAAGAGCCCGCGAATCGGATGCTGGACGCCGCGGCTCATGTCCATCATGTCCTTCATGAGCTCCTTGACCGGCGCATCTTCGATGGACATGTACGCCGTTCCGACCGTGATCATGAGGTACAACCGGGGGATGATGTTGCCGGCATATTGAACCAGCTCGTACAGGTCGGCGAGGTGGTTGACTGGGTGGTTCTCGCGGAGGTGGACCGACAGGTAGCGCAGGGCGTCGAAGACGGACATGTAGAGCTCGTAGTACTGCTTTGGACCAAGGCTACTGGTCCGGAGTTCAGAAACGAGCGTCGAGCTGTTGTGTTGGACAAGATTGTTAGCTACGCATGGGGCCGTTGCCCGGCGGCATCAGGGGCCACGAACCAGCACTTGAGGGCATCCATGAGCTTGCCAGGCGTGTCGAGACATTTCCGCATGAGCGAAGTCTGCTGGCGCACGGCCACCAGGGCATCCTCGAGCAGGCGAGCCTGATCCTCGGGGGGCACAGGAGTCGTCATGGTCGAGCTCTCTGCAGTGGCAGCGGGGTAGCTTGGAGACGGAGACGGGAGATTCTGGGAGACGTTCTCCTAAGCCGACATTGACTGCGGACGGCTGAAGCCTGTACCGGGGCCAGAGCCGTCTATGATGGCGGCGCGGTCTGGAGTCGGGGGATGGATGCGCTGCGAACCGCACAAGCCGGGCGCTGTGACGACACTTTTGGGGGCGCAGATATTAAGCAACGGGATTATGGGAGTCGTGGAGCTGCCTGCCAGCGTCGGAGTAGTCTCGTCGGTACTTCGGAGCCGATGCGACGCGCAACGTAATGTCACGTGAGGCCCCTTCACCCAGGGCCCCGGTTCTGTGCATCCAACTACTCGTATGGACAAACACCAACAGGCTGCTCAACTCTCCAATCCACCTTGATCTGTTCATAATCCTTTGCATTGTTCCTAGCCAAATGAGCTCTCTTCGCCTATCGCTACGCTCGTGCAGTATTCATGCCCCGAATATCCTTGTAATGTCCGTCCGATCCGCCGTTAATTTTCGGCTCTAATCCAATCATCTCGTTGTCGCTCATTGCGCCGGGACGTTCCCTTGCCGCTTTCAACTCGATTGCCTTGCCTCAGGTCTCGGAGCTGCCCTGGTTGGAATGCCGATATCTGATCCCAGAAACTCCACCAGCGACGTTTCAATTGACGCCGAAAATGCAGCGAAAATCAGCGTCGCCGAGGTCTTGGGCTCTGGCAGGTATCTCATATTGGCTGAGATCTCCAGCTCCCCAATGGCTCTGACCTCGGCAAGCTCCCTAACCCATTGCAGGCACTCATGCCTTGTCGAGTATAACAGGCGCAGGTCCGACACGCTCAGTTCCTGGGGACCGTCCCACTGTCTGGGAGGTCGCCCTCCTTCGATGACAAGCCTCAGCGTCTGGAGGCTGGGCAACGTCCCGAGCAGGCGGCATGTCGAGGCCCAAGATTGCGAATCGCTTTCGATGGGCATCATGGGCCCGCGCTTGTGGATGGTGATGTCTTGCACGAGACCCATCGTGGTAAGAGTCCTGTCGGCCATGAAGGGGGCGACGGCTTCGATGTCATCCCCGAAGTGAAATGCATGCTTTGCATACAGGGCATGCGACGCTTCCTCCCTCATCTTTTGATTCACAGCCAGAATGGCTGTACATATCTGCACGTCGCCTTCGAGAACGTACGTCGTCTCCCGAGACCTTTTGCCCAACGCTCGCTCGACCACGTGGTAGACGGACCGTTGCGTTCGCCGCCCGCCGCCCTCGGGTTCGACTGGCCCCCTTTTGTTCCGAATAGCGAGCCTTTTGCTGCCACCTGTGTCGAGCAAGTAATCATATATCATGATGCGGATCTCTGGCGGGATCCGCAGCAACGCTGGGTCCATGGCCATGATGGCAGTGACGGAACTGATGCGATCGCCTGTCTGTGCCTCTCTCCCATCGGTGACCTTGAGCAGTTTGGTCTAGGCCAGAAATATTTGAAAGATGGCGATGCGGCGAGTCTCAGGTTTTGGCAAGCCGCCTGCGACGATGTGGCGCCTACGCCCGGCCGCTTCAACAGTTCCTGCCAATGGGCTCGATCGTGATATCAGCCGCAAAACGGCTCCAAGCCACGACTCGTACGACAAGCACTCTTCATTGCTATTGTTGTACGAAGTAAGCCGGCGCGTGCCCGGCGAAATAGCTTAAGGTGCGAACATGGAGATTGTCCATCAGGGTCCTCCGTAGCCCACTACGAAACTAGACGG
Organism: Tolypocladium nubicola; assembly: GCA_024340505.1. Lineage (NCBI taxonomy): Eukaryota > Fungi > Ascomycota > Sordariomycetes > Hypocreales > Ophiocordycipitaceae > Tolypocladium > Tolypocladium nubicola. The sequence continues at coordinate 32,366 of JALHCA010000227.1, forward strand.
GTGTGAAAATTATCGACTTGAAAGTTGTCATGGAATGGCAAGGAACAGAAAAGTACTGGCCGAGATTAATTCCTACATCTGTCAATATCTATCAATGGGTCTTGATGATATTTGGACAGGTCTCGACATGATTGGATTAATTGGAACCATCTGGTCTTGCCTTGGGTAGCCGGCTCGACAGGTCTCCTACGGCGAGAGACTCGGCAGCTTGCCCACGGGGCCTTGGATCAATCTGATTAATCGGGACTATGTTCTAGGGCTCGAGTAGCTACTATAGCCTCGATGTGCGCGGTAGTTAACCTTGTCTGCTTGCCTGCTTGTCTGCTTGTTCCTTGGGGAGGCTATGAACCCCTGATTTTCTTTCAACGATTGCTTGCACTATTTGTCTTTTCCTTTATGCATTGTCTGCCCTTTAGTAGTCAGCGGTGTGTTCGTTCTGCCTTATATAAAGTACCTACCTCCCTCCTAAGTACTCACGTACCCTCCTACCCTCTAGTCACTAGACCTATATATATTCTTCTAGACAATCTACACTTATATCTAAGCATACCCCGAGGGCTAGCTTCCTGTTTACTTGTTACTAGCTAGGAATAAAGATATAAAGGCCGCCCTTAATATTGTAAAAGAAACCTATACAAGTATATTAGCTATATACTTCTTAAGCTATCAACTCACCATATACTGTACGTCAGTAAACTACGAAGTCAACATGTGCCGGCATTGTCTCCAGAAACTCCCCATTCATGATCCCGGGCGTCAGTTGCAGAATAGTGCGGCTGACCCGGCGGAACCACGGTTTGGAACACGATGCTGGCAAGTTGTATGATCTCAAATCGATCGCGGTGACGATGCTTGTGCCGGGTATCCAGGGCTATAATTTCGAAATTTGGCAGCAAAGCCGTACGCAAAGTCTCGAGTCTCGGGGCAGAGCTTAGAGAACACAACTGGATGGTGCGCTATGGCAGAAGGCGGCATTGAAGTGTTCAAGCTCGACAGCCTTTTCACCGCAAAGAACCGTCGCCTCGTTTGCGAGAGGGATCTCCTGGATCATCCAGACTCAGTGCCAGTACTCGCGCCGCATTATATCCCCGATACCATGGCCAGATTGCCTTGCCTGAGATTTTCCCGGCTCATCTGCAGGTCTGGCTCGCGGAGGATGTCGAAGATGAAGTCAGCTAGTTCCCTCTCCGCAACGCTACTCTCGTCCTGACGATCTGGCACCTCGGGCGATGAGACCCGCTCCTTGATGTACAGGGAAACCCGCTCCTGCAGCCGAGAATTTAACCCCATATCTAACACTCCCACGGTCAGGGCTCGCGGACCAACACGAACAACGAAGTCCATGGCTTTGTCGGTCTCGTCTGAGCCTGGCCCCAGCCAGATGTAAACACGGCCGGCCCCGCTGAAGATGCTATGCAATTGCACGACTTGCCAGCTCTTCTCTTCCGGATCCGGCTGGTTGATGCAGATGGAGTCGACCCAGAGCCAGGACTGAACGCCATTCTGACGAAGCTGCGTCAGAGCGGCATGTATTTCGCGACCGATGGTGACGGAACCGCCATTGACGTGAATTTGGGCCGCCGTGCTCGCGTCAGGACGACCCCAGGCGTACGATCTTGCAGCGTAGTGAGTGTTGTCACCGAGAGAAGCAGAGCGGAGTTCGAGTTCAATTTCAATGGGCGAGGTGTCGAATTAGCGGAGGCTGGCTCTTTGAACCGTACCAGCCTGATTTCTGAGATTTCACGGCTCAACTGGCTGTAGGAGAACTTCATATGTGTGAAAAGGCTTGTCAAAGAGGAAAGGTAGAAGTGATGTTACTATTCCGTCATTCCTGTCGGAGGCCTCATACAGAAAATGGGCATTAGCATATGCATATCAGGCAGGGGCTTGCTGAAAGGTCTTGACCAACATAACGTCCGTCTGAAGAGTCTCAGTCAGCCGTAGCATAACCAACACCTAGGTACTTCATACAGATGCCATGCTGTTTTCCCGCCACGCCTATTATTAGTACGCTCCATGCACCGCAAACGCAACGCAATGCAATAACGCCACGTTTCAAGGTAAGAAGGTATGCAACCCCCGCCTTGAGGAATCCCGCCGGACGCCATCTAAGAAACCCATGGTCAACAGCAGCCGAACGTCGAGGACCTCGCATCAACCGCTTCAAGTACAGCACACACACTACCTCACAGATCGGCTCCCAGACGGCCTGGCCATGGCTCCACCGACCTTCCACGTCCGCAACGCCGGCTCATCACCACGCGACGCCGACTTCATCATCGCCGCATTCGACTCCACCATCCCGTACCTAGCGTCGACCGGCAACAGCGGCCAGTGGGGAACCCAGCCCTTCTCCGAAAAGGACGGCTTCATCGAGTCCACCCGCGACGACGTCGACAAGTCGGAGGCGTTCCGCCAGACGAGCCGCGGGGAGCGGCTCCGCACCTTCATCGCCGAGGTGCGCGACGCCGAGCGCGGCGACGGCGGCGACGGGCTCGTGCGCGGCGTGGACGACGCGGGAACGGCGTTCCTGCCCGTGGGCGCCATCACGGTCCGCGATGACGAGTTCTCCGAGCACATCCTCGTCAACGAGGACCTGAAGCCGCACGCGGAGCAGGCAAAGGCGGGCGGCGGGTTCCTCTTCATCGACGTCCTCATCACGGACCACCGTGTTGGCCAGAGAAGACAGGGCGCGGGCGCCGCGCTGGTGCAAAAGGTCGAGGAGCATGCGCGAGAACAGGGGAAAGAGGCAGTCTACGTTGACTGCTGGACGGGTGGTACGGGCAAGTTGGTGCCGTGCGTCACTCAGCCTCCCTGACTCCGTCCCCGACAGCGACTGACGCGCGAACAGCTACTACGAGAAATTCGGGTTCAAGACAGTCCAGTCGTTCGAGATCAAGCGCAAGGACGGCAGTGTGTGGCCGGCAAACCTGATGCGTCTAGACATATCCTACGAGCAGTAGCGCGCTCACTCTCGCAAAGCACACCATCGGCAATGAAAGCATTTCTCATTACTGCATGTTCTTATGCAGGGAGTATCGTCTGGCCCCAGGCCAAATTGCAGTCTTCTCTGTAGTCCCATCGGGAAGCAAACACAAACACATCTCGCACGCTGCATCTGTCAAGAGGAGTACATGCCGAGCGCAAAACAAACACGAAGAGAAAGAAAAAGACACAGATCTATCCCAAAGCGCCCATCTATCATGCTCCGTACGCGTCGCCACCGTCCGTCTACCACTTGAGAACCTGCTGCGGGAAGAACTCGTTGATGAGCTCCATGTAGTACGGCTTGAGCTCTTCCACCGAGGGCACCTCGTCGCTCTTGCTGTACAGGTCGTACGGGTTGAACGCTTGCACGGCCTTGAGCATGTCGTGGTCCTTCTTGCACATGAGCTCGCGGTAGGCGCCCTCGCGGTGCCACGGGTAGAAGGAGTGGTAGCGGATCATGGCGAGCGCCTCGTCGGGCAGGGTGGACTGGTCGCGCACGACGTGGTAGAGGTACTCGTCGTGGCCCCAGCTGAGCACCACGTTGTCGAGGCCGCAGCCGGGGCTGTAGATGCCGAACTTGGTGCTGTAGACGGGGTCGCGGACGTCCGGGTTGTTGGCGAACGTGCTGGGCAGGATGATGCGCTCGTCAAAGGCGCAGCCGACGGGGAACGTGTCGCCGACCACGTCCCACTGGCCCTGGGTCTCGAGCTCCGGGAAGAAGAGCATCAGCTTGCCCAGGTCGTGGATCAGGCCCGTGACCTGCATCCAGCGGGGCTTGCCGTCGCGGCGGATGGCCTCGGCCGACTGCAGCAGGTGCTCGATCTGCGAGAGCGACGTGTCCGGGTCCGACTCGTCGACGAGCGTGTTGAGCTTCTCCATGGCCTGCCAGACGGTCATCTCGGGCCGCGGGCGAGCCGCGTGGTGGAAGCGGTTGCGGGCGGCGAGGTTGTACGCCACCGTCTGCTTCTCGTGCTGCTCGCGGTAGAAGGTCTTGACGCGGTCGCAGGCGTCCTCGTACTGGCGGAACTGCGTCTTGTCCTTGGCGGCGTCGAACTTGGACTCGGAGTCGTACTTCATCGAGTTGACGTCGTCGATGGCGTCGGACATGTGCTCGAGGTCCTGGCCGACCTGGTTGGCCTGGCTGTAGTCGATGACTGCCGAGGGAGCCATTGTGACGGGATGGGAGGCCGTGGTGGGTTGTGTCTATGGTGTAAGTCGACGAGAGGAAGTCGATGGACGACAATCCGAGGCCCCCGGATGTACGGAGTGAGAAGAGAGTCTTCAGGTGCAACAATGGTCTCGAATGGATAAAGGAATCGCAGAGAGGAGACAAGGAGAAGTGTAGAAATGAGCTGCAACTTGAACACCCTCCACGAGAAAGTCTTCAGTCCTCCAGTCTTTAAGTAGTCGTATCCGGTGCGGAACCGCAGGCCCGCAAAGGCCCTGAGCACTTCCCACACCCGCGCCCTCTGCGCCGCCTGTTTGATACACAGATGGCTTTACGTCACCTGCCCCGACCCTTTGCCCCTCCCCAAGACTCTTTGCGAACGGGCGGCGATGAAGGACCTGTAATGGCATGTTGTTGATTGCCCGCTTTGGCCTGGAAGACTGGGGCGCGTGGAGCGCATCGCGGCGAGGGCTTCCGTGTTTAGTCTCCAGGGCAGTGCTAGCCCCGCCAGGGGTTGCCTGAATAGGGGGCTGCCAGGTCGCTGGCGCGAAAGTCGAAACCCAGCGGCGCCGATTGCCCAAAATGGACCGTGGGGGGGCATCTATCCCATTCAGATCCAGATCCAGATTTCGTGTTTGCCAACATGCTCATTTGCTCCCCCACACGTGTTTGTCTGCAACTAGGCGTGCTCCATAGAAGCACATTGATCGGAGCCGTGAACTCGGGAAACCCGAGCCGGCTCTCGTCTTCTTTCCTCACGAAGAGCTGCCAAGGCCGCCACTCAGGAGACGCGGCGTGGCCAAACGTTCCATCCGGGCTCTCCAACCTGGAGACATCAATCTATAGTTGCCGGGGAAAACGTGCGACCTTTCTTTCACCAATTGTCGCTGCTTTGTCGCTTCCTGAACGTGATTTTCTTTGCCGGTTGCCGACTCCAAAGGCGCGACGCCCCGTAAGCTTCTCCGAGGTTTGCTGATGACCTACCTCCTTGTTCACGTTCACATCATCAGTTTCCTCGCCGTCGTACCTGAGTAGAAGGATGAGATCCACCTGCCTGCAAACCCCGGGTTCCGCATGCCGCCCCGTGTCAAATCGCATGCCGGCCTGGAAATTCCACGTGTGTACCGCGGGTCACGTCGTGTAAGCCTACTTCCTTGTCCAGACACCATGAATAACGCTCTCTGTATCCACAGATCACGACCGCCTGATGCTCTGGGACTGTTGCGTGGAACATCCCCTTCGACTTGGACTGTCCGTGGCTGGGTTGGCGCCATTCCGCCAAACCTTGCTCCATGGGATCCATCTGCCCTGGCCGGACTGACTTGCCCTAATGCTCTCCTTGAGGCAAAGTCTCCCGACGGGAGCTGTGCCAGCAACAAACGCAGCCCTCTCAATGAGATCATCGCGGCCCACGATCGAATGATATCCGAGACACATCGCTGCGACGCACTGGCGGCAAAAGCTTGGTGTCGACGTTCGATCGCTAGCTCGGGAAGCAAGTCGCAGATGCTCCCTTCACGGCCAAGCACCAAAAGCTTTCCGATCGTTCGAGTCCTGGTGCCTATCGTCCATATTCAGCAGCAACCGGCGCAAGACGACCAACTGAGGTGTTGGTCCGTACCCGTCTCCAGTGTGTCATCTCAAACGACTCCATCCTCTTCGCTCCGTCATCGAGAAGCTCCACGGTTCAACTGTGAACATTGAAGCCTGATGAGGCCTCCCCGCAGCGGCTGCCTGCTCGTACGTTTCGATGCGGTTACCTGCAGTTCGAGCGATGTGCCATATGCCTGAGCGTAGGTAAGCAGAGGGTTCGGCTTTCGGTGTTGCCCTCATCAGCGTGCCTTCACCCCAAATTTGGCTGGAACCCTGATAAGCGTGTGTGAGTGTGGAAAGTCTGGTTGCCAGAAGGACTGGCGCATATCTTAAGCGTGCCAAGAGAAGGGCCATCTCATTCTGGGTGAGCAGATCGACAGCATCTTCAAAGCAAACGCTGATGGGTTGGAACAATAGGCATAGCAGGACTCAGACTCACGGCTGGCGTGAGACTTTTTTGCAGCAAAGGGCAAACCGGGCGGAGAAATGGCTGTGCAATGGTACACCATGACCTTCTTCTCAAGCCGTGCGTGATCATAGCATTGGGTCGACCGGAACTTTCTCCAGTACGACGCTCCTTGTGTAAGCCACAAGCCCAATTGAACCCTGTGAGCAAAGCCGTCGCGTCTTGAGCCGTGTTCGGAGATGAGCCTTTTGGCTTGAACCATTGTGATCAGCCTCGACCACGATTTCGATGATGACCTGGTTCTCACCCCTGTCGTCGTCAACTTGCAGTTATATCGAAGCTGCCGTACATGGCCGCTGACAACATTCTCCAGTTCAAGCAACAACAGTACTGTGGCAGCTGGCGCGAGGGAGATTTACCCTAAATCACGAGCCTGCTTACGATACAAAGATGACGATGGCAACAACCATCTCATTGAGTGAATTATGAGGACCTAGCTGTCGCAAGTCGTTGTGAGCTGCTCAAGGCATTGCGTATGTTGTTGACAGTATTGACATGCTTAGGGATCCCAGACTGTCTGTCAATGGACGAATGGCCGACCCCGTCGAAGTCGCTGACAAGCAACTGCTCGCCCCGACAGCAAGATGTGCTTGCCTGGTTTCTGGATACGTGCAGACGTACACTTCGGGGCCGCGAGCAACTTTGGCACGACTCCCTGTCCAGGGTTAGGGTTGCGGCATGTCCATGCCCCGCCTGATGCCCGGGACTCCGGGACCGACCCGGGAGATGTCCATCAAGGTTGAACGACTCTCCCACACGCTCGGCAAAAATATTGCAGCCAATCTCGTTTGGCTCGTGTGGCGACTAGTTGGTTGGGGTCCAAATGACGAACGGGGCACGATCTGGACCCTGCCGTGGTCCGTACAACGCGATGCGTTGATGGTGGCGTTATCGGGGCCGTGATCAAGGGCATCAGGAACCAGCAACGAATAGGCGTCTGCCCTAAGACTGACCGCTATTCGCATGCGAGGACGTGTTACGCAGCTTCTCGTGCGTCCGCGGCGTCACAGGAGACTGCCAATTGGCTCCGGCACCTGGGCAAGACACGAGGCGTGCAACGGCCATCAGCAGGGGGCAGCCGGTGGGGGATCATCTCTGGGAGGTCAGCTGGTTCCGAGGAGCAGGGATCGGCTGCAGCAGGCGGCGCACGGCGTGGGAGCAGCGCCCGCAACTGGAGCGACTGGACGAACAAAACGGCTCCGCGTGTGTCTCGTAGGGACCCAGGAGGTTGCTTTTTGCGCAGACCGAGGTGGCCCTGAGTCCATATTTTGCGGTTGATCAGGGCGCCGTGATTTGCTACCAGCCCAGCGGCGCCAACGATGCGATACATTGGGCGAGTGGTGAGCCCACCGGCAATGGGTGCATGGCAAGATAAGTGCATGTTGGTAGGCTTGCCCAATGTACTTTGTACCTTGCCATGCATCCGAGCCGCCAATTGCAATTCACGTGTTGGGTGTGGAAGCAGGCGCGACTGCCCGGTCTGACGACGGACTGTTGACTGGACCTGCCTGACTCGAGCTCGCCAACCAGCACCACAGACGAACCGGGCCTGACGGAGCCTCTGCAGAGCTGCTGGCCCAATTCACCCAATTGCCCCGAATTCCCGGTTCGCGACACGACCAGGCGGGAAGGCAGCACATCAGTCACCGCAGGCGGCAGGCAGGCAGGCAGGCAGACGGCAGGCAGCGACCGACCGACCAACAGACGGCGTGACTGATAATCTGACTGGATTGATCTGGGCCTGCAGGTACGGGCAACTAACGGTGAGGAAGTCGCACCCGCGGGGAGTCGGGACGGGCAGTACTCGTACTTGTACCTTGAGTGACAGGGAAGACAGGGAAGGCACCGACAGGCAGGCAGGCGCAGTGACCACTCACCTCACCTCAACCTCAGCACAACCCGAGTGGCCAAGCGGTGCAACCGCCACAGCAAACCTCGTCTCGTCCGTCTGCCGTTTTCACAGCCCAGCCCGGACAGAGCTTCCTGCTCTGGCTGTCCCGCTGGTGCTCCGGCCGCTGCGTGCACCCGCCGCTGTGCGAATTGGCTTCCCGCATCTTCTCTTCCGTGCCCTGTCCCCTCGCTTCTGTCTGTCTCTCTCCCAGCTCTCCAGCTCTCTCCAGCTCCCCAGCTCTCTCCAGCTCCCTCAAGCTCCCTCCAGACCCCTCTCCTGACCTCGCTCAGTCTCTCACCCAACGTCGTTGTACCAGAGCACCCAAGTGTCGACACCGCCTCATCAATCACCGCCTCACGGCTTGCCTCGCTATCTGACCTCGCTCACCTCGCTTCGCTACGCCGACAAGCCAAGGACGTACACACCTCTTGACGGCAGCCCATCCCACCACTCGCCTTGTGGCCTTTGGCACAGACGCAACCGCCTTGCATGGATCTCACGACAGAGCCAGACGCGGCGGCCTTGCCCGTCCTCTACTACACATATCCCGCCGTCGTCTTTCTCTACTTCATCGCCTCGACCCTCGCCTCGGCGTGCACCCTGCAACGGCTCAAGATCGACAGAGCAGCGGAGCGGCCCGGCCGACGCATCGTCCTTGCCCTCCTCGGCGTCTTCATACTCAGCTACGTTGCACAGTTGGCAACTCTGGTGTCATGTGCTGTCGTCGACAAGCGCTGGCCTCCCGAGGACCACCTCGTCGTTGGCACCTTGTCTTGTCTCCTTGTCTTCGGCATCCAGCTCAGCTGGCTCTCTGACGCCAACAGCCCCGTGGGGTTTCCATTTCACGGCTCTTGGCTACTGGCGCTGTCTTTCGAGGCTGCCATTGGCGTCCTTGTTGCCACCAAGCCTCGCTCCAACCATCCAGACAGGTATGAGCTCACCGAGACCGCGCTCTCGGCCGTGAGGTTCGCATCGCTGTTGGTGCTCATCACCTGGTCTTGCATTGGTCTTTGGGCTGGAGCTCGAGCGGTGCCGGAGGCAGCAGACGAGGAGCAGCAGTCGTTGCTGCCGAAGGATAGCGCTACGACGGCAACTCAGGGCGCCAATGGAACCGGGTATGGCGCCACGACGGGGTCTGAACAGACTTCTGAGAACACCGCCGAGTACAACTGGGAGCGTCGAGAAAGGGAAGCCCGCGAGGCCATGGAGAAGCGCCTCAAAGAGGGCGGCAACTGGTTTGAGTATACAAAGGGTTTCATGGTAAGTTATTACCCAAAATGCTCAGACGTCCATTCTGCATGTCACAGCCCTGGTTGCGATATATGAATTCTAAACGCCTCGCGTTCGATGCGGGACATCAGGTAGCTTGCTGCGGCTGTCCCCGCATACGAACGTACTGTGACCATGTTCCAATGCTAACTTGCCACAGGTTCTCTTTCCATACGTTTATCCCGTTGGGAACCGCCCTCTTCAGCTCCGCGCTGGGGCTGTTGTGCTCTGCCTCTTTGGATCCAATGCGCTCCATCTTCTCATCCCCCGGCAGACTGGCATCATCATGGACAGCCTGGGTGGTACAAACTCGACCAGTCCATGGCTTGCCGTCATCTTCTTTGCCGCTCTGCGGCTTGCCGCCTCGGAATCCGGTATCGAGCTTCTCCGGCAATGGCTGTGGATTCCAGTCAAGTACTACGCCCACGACTCCATTACCCGAGCCGCCTACTCCCACATGATGCATCTTTCTGCCGACTTCCATGACTCGAAGAGCTCTTCCGACATGATGATGGCCATTTACGGCGGAAGTGCCGTCTCCAACGTCGTCGAGAGCGTCCTGCTCCAGGCCGCCCCGATGCTGATCGACATGTGTGTCGCCATCGTTTATCTGTCAATCACTTTTGGTCCGTACGAAGGACTTATAACCGTGGCTACCGGCACCATCTTTTTCATGCTGGCTGGACGGCTCGTGGCCGAGTCCAAAGCCGCCAGCCGGAAGAGGGTCAATGCTCTGTACCAGGAGCACTACGTTCGTCAATCGGGATTGCTTGGCTGGCAGACTGTCAGTGCCTTCAACCAAATTGGCTACGAGGACAATCGACATGCCAACGCCGTCACAAACCGCTGGATTAGCGAACAGCAGTATGTTATGAGCTGGTATATCTCCATCGCCTTCCAGACCATGGTGCTCACCTGTGGTCTGCTGGTGAGCGCCTTCTTGGCCGTCTCCAGAATCCAAAGTGGACACGCGACGTCTGGTCAATTCGCCATGCTTCTCATGTACTGGTCGCAGCTCACTTCGCCGCTCCAGTTCTTCGCCAAGCTGGGCAAGAGCATGAGTGACGACTTCATTGACGCGGAGCGACTTCTCGACATCATGAAGACGAAGCCCACCGTCGAAAACAAGAAGGGAGCGCGGCCGCTCAAATTCGCGGCCGGCAACGTCGAGTTTGAAGGCGTTTGCTTCAGCTACGACGGGCGAAAGGGGACCATCAAGGACATGAACTTGAGCGTCCCTGCTGGCGAGACGGTAGCATTTGTTGGCGCGACGGGAGCCGGCAAGTCCACGTTGCTGAAGCTCCTCGATCGGTTCTACGATGTCACAGGTGGCTGCATCCGAATCGATGGGCAAGACATTCGCGAGGTCGACCTCTTCAGTCTTCGGGATCGGATCGGAATAGTTCCACAGAACCCCATCCTGTTTGATGATACCATCATGAACAACGTGCGCTACGGCAGAATAACGGCGAGTGACGAAGAAGTGTTTGAGGCCTGTCAGGCAGCCTGTATCCATGATAAGATCGAGGGCTTTACAAATGGTACGTCAAGGAGCGGGGCCCCATGAGGATCCGTGCTGACCATGATACAACTAGGCTACGAGACACGGGTCGGAGAACGCGGCGTAAAACTGTCTGGCGGGGAGCTTCAGCGAGTCGCCATTGCCAGAGCCATCTTGAAGAAACCGGACATTGTCCTCTTGGATGAGGCCACCAGCGCAGTTGATACCGACACAGAGCAGCAAATCCAGCAGTCCTTTAGGAGCCTCTGTCAAGGGCGCACGACCTTTATTGTGGCGCATCGGCTTTCGACGATTATGAATGCCGACCGGATTGTGGTTGTCGAACATGGTGAGCTGATTGAGCAAGGCAGTCATCACGAACTGGTTGCCAAAAATGGACGCTACGCCGACTTGTGGTCGAAGCAAGTCTTTCTTCGACCTCGCGAAAAGACTAATATAGTGGAGATTATTGACGACAGACCGGATATTGCCGATGACTTGTCTTCTGAGCAAACGGCTGCCGATCATGACAAGGGCGGAACAACTGATAGTGACAGCGAAATGTTCTGCACAGACAATGAGCAGGTCCAGACAGATGTGGACGTACTACATCAGCACAAGAGAGAGGTAAGCCTATCGCATCCTGTGTCGTTTGCAAGCTGATCTGAATTGGTTCTCTCAGGGCTCCAAGCTGAACCCAGGTGCGCCGGAGTTTATGCCTCTGGCAGTGGCCAAGTCCGACGCCGAGTCTGCGGAAAACGTCGCCTCCCCGAATGCTCATGCACCGACAAGAGAGCTTCCGGATTTGACTGCCAGCCGCCAATGGTCCGATGAAGTTGCGGGCTACGAGAGAGGGGAGGAGCGAGACCTCAAGCAAAAGGGCGTGCCCACCGATAAGGAACAGGCCCCTTCAAAGGGATTCCCCCTAGACAGGGACGGAGCAGCACAGCCCGCTGTTCAGGCCACTGCCGATTCGACACTGAAAGCCAGTCAGGTTGTGGACAAGCCAGCTGAGAACCATGACAGTAAGTGAGTTACAAAGCTAGGATTGAAGGGTGGCTAATCGGAATGGTGGTGATTTAGACGCACCTTGTGATGCTTAGAAGGCCTCGGGGGCAGACGGAAAGTGTGGAACCGAGCCACAAGCTCGAGATGTCGAGCTGAAGCACCCGCGGTATTCTAGGCGGGTGCAGTCCAAGAGCGAGCCATCACAGGTTCCACAAGAGTCGGACCCGGTTACCAGGCTGCCTGCAATCCCAGCCAACATCGTGGAGGGTCAGGAGGCATCCGTATGTCAATCGAAACGGGTTCATGTGACAGCCAACTGACGATGTATAATTGCAGCGTCGCGTATCGGCTCCGCCCGTCCAGCCTCATATGCCGCAATCTCAAATTCCCAGGCCTACCAGCCGCGACTCGACTGTTTTGCGGCCAATCTCAACTATTTCTGAAGGACAGGGAGACAGGCTCCTCAAGGTACAGGACAAAGGAGAAATCACAGGGGGCACAACGTGCAGTGAGGCAAGCGTCTCTGCCAACCGGGCCCTTTCTGCAGTTGGGGACGAGAATGAACCTCCGCAGCAAAACGGCCAGGTGGCATCTTCAAGCACAGTTTCGGCTCGCGGTCATCGAGGGGGGCGCCGAGGTAGAAGCTCCTGGCTTCGCGGCCGTCGCGGCCGAGGAGGGCCCAGGGTGGAAGCGGTGGCTAGGAATAACCAGGCACAACAGGACAGGTGAAGGGGAACTATGTTCATGGGTTCCCGGTACCGGATGATGGCAATCTTGCAGCGAGGCATTTCTTTTTGCGTTGGCATCATTGCCAGGTGGGATACACTCGGAGTTTCTGGGGGCCGCAAAAAGCACATGAAAGCATCTTCATCGCCATGACGGCAGACGTAGCCGAAGGGGGCGAGACAGCCTTAGGTGGACGGGCAGCTCGGGCTTGTACTTTGGGGAGGTTGGGTGTTGCTAATGTTATCATACATCTTGTCTGCATCAAAGCATGGGTGGCGGAAAGGAGGTAGATAGTCATGAAAGCATATTTTGACATTTCGCCTGCTCTTCAGGTATCTACGTTGAGCGTGGGAGTGCGCCCATTATCCTGTCTCGACCCATCCATCGGTTGCCAACCCTGGATATTGAAATCTATTTACTCTGGAGGGCCCCTCGATCTATCGTTATGTACCACGCTAGGATTGCGAGTTGTTGTTGCCGCCACTGCCAGCACCGCGGCCAGCACCAGCACCAGCACCAGCGTCACCGCCAGCACCGCCGGCGCCGCCCATCATGTTTCGCGCCCTGGAACGTACGCGTCAGCAGGTGAGCGTTGGACACGCCACACCGGGGGGGGG